>OMKZ01021867.1:21576-24076 GCA_900302535.1 Neoniphon sammara | reverse complement strand
ATTTTTAGTCTTTTCTCGCCTCATTGGTCAGCACTGACACTACTGCAGAACAAGACAAGTTACTACTGAGAGTTTGTGATTAAGCTCTGCACAACTCTGAGGACTTTCAGTACTTCCAGATCCTGGCAATAGTATACTGGTGAAAGTTCTACTGTGTCTGTGGAGTTCACTTAACAAGAAAGTAAATTAAATCCTGCCGAGGCATTTGGTCTATGTAATTAAAGCTGGAGCAACTTAGTGGGATTGAATTAAATTTTTGGCAGGAGGTAAACCAATACGCTGGGAAGGAGGGGGGCTTGACTATTCATGAAAGATAAGCAGTGAGTCCATCTTGTCTCAGCTCCTTTAAATATTTCCTTTTCAAAACAATGAAGAATGTCTTTGTATCCTCAGCAGTGGCAAAGGAGAATGTATGGTGACAACGTTTAGTTTCTCAGCTAAAAGGTCCATGACATACACTTTTTTTTTTTTTTTTTAATTGGATAATCCAGGTTAGGCTTGGTTCCTGTACCTGTCAGACTCTGCCCTGCCTGCCTGTGAAAACTCTCAGATAAGGTTAATCCACATGCAAAAGGTCTGCCCAGATTAGAGGAGTCCACGGTTCTTTCTCAGCACTGGGTCAGGGGTCGCTCACCCACTTTTATAGAGAGCAGGCCATTTTGTTTCCTCCCTCTTTATCCAGCTGCTGATGCCGGCCAGCCGCAATACCTTACCATAAGCCCTTTAAGGCGAGAGGTGTAATCAATTCCAGTCTGGAGTGGGCATTTTGAATGGGCTTGAGTTAAAGCTGAATATCCTAAAGGATAAGGACAGCTTATGAGCTGCGGGAACTCTCATCAACTTCATTTCGCTCTAATATTCAGTACCTCTCAGCCTCATAATAGAATGTATTTAACTTCATCCATAAAATAATAGAGTTCAGGGCAGGGTTGGGGTCACTTCACTTTCAATTCAAAGCTGGAATTCATTTAGGTAAATAATTCTCAGTGGATCTGACATGACAACACAGCAGAAACGTCAGTATGAATTTACTGAGAGCGTAAGAATCAACACTATGCCAATAAACAATGTGTGTTTATGTAACTTCACACCCATTAGAGTTAATTTAACACTTGTGATGGATGGGAACACTCATCACATCAGCTCTATCAGAGACAAACTACTCTCCAATCAGCACTTTGGAAGCAATGAGTTGGAGGCAACTCCAAATAATTGGCTACGGAAAATCAATATTTATTAACACTGTAAAATTTGCTGCAAGAGTTTTCCTGCCAAAATGTTTTGAAAAATATTTTTAATTAACCTATTCTTATTCTGGTTTAAAGAGTTTAAGTTCTAGATTTCCTATCTATGGAGATAAGGATTTTCAATTCCTAGGACAGCAAAAAATAAAATTGCCCAGCATTCATTATCAAGAGTTAAAATTGAAGTTTAGTCTTATTTAAAACAGCTAGACTTCAGCTGAAATATGCCAACACATTGCTAGGAATAATCGCAGCTTCAGCAGCTCATTTGCAGGGATTTTCCAGCTTGTTTTGAATAATGTGGCTGAGTATGATGAGAAAACTATGAATGTTCAGCTTCTAACCTGTGGGTGGCAGTGTTGATGCAATGACATGGTGCATGGTTTGAGAAAGAATGGGCTGAACATTTTCTCCTGTGTTCATATTCCTCATGGAGTGACCAAGAAACATCAAAATACCTCTCTTCTTTTACTATTCTGTTGATATTGCTGTATGTGAGTGATATCAGTTCATTTAAAGATGTTTGAAAATAAGCTAAAATTGAATCAGTCTCTTTCTTTTTGCATTTACGATTTGGCTTGACTATCTCTCAATGAATGAAAACAAAACATCAAATTATAATAACCCTGTTGTGCATCTATCTTGTATACAGTGTACATTTCCATATCCGTTTAGTATTAACCTTCAGCAAGTCCTAGATTCATGTAGATAAATACAATATATACAAAGTAATCAAACAATGTCATTGTGGGAAACTGTAATATAAAAACACTTGGAGGAAACTGGAAGTTACCACATTTCTGTATTTCTTAATTTCTGTTTTTAATTGTCTATTAAGAATTGTGATATTATTATTATTACTATAATAAAATTGTTCATGACAGACAGTTCATGACAGAGGCGGCTAGGAAAAACACATGCAGGGCATTTTACAGTTACACTTATGAAGGGTAACAAGAAAATTATTGAAATTGCAGATGAACAGTTTATGTTTTAGTATTATTATCATTAAAGTCAAAAATGTTACTAAATACACTTGTGAATGGCAAAAATTGTAATGAGTTTAAGTATTTGAGCATACCGAGGTGAACTGCATCTATTTTACAATTACATTATTACAAATTATAGTAAATTTATAACACAAGTGACTACAGAAATGGTAACATGAGAACCAACCAACCAACAAAACACACAAACAAACAAACTAAAAAAAAAAAAAAAAAAAAAAAAAAAAAAAAAAAAAACCTTTTGAGAAA
>OMKZ01021867.1:9062-21556 GCA_900302535.1 Neoniphon sammara | reverse complement strand
CAATGGGATTGTCTTGATTTATTTATTTTTTTTTAAAAAAAAAATTAAAAAAAAAAAAAAAAAAACACAAAAAAAAAAAAAAAAAAAAAAAAAAAAAAAAAAAAAAAAAAAAAAAGAATCACTTTGGAGTACATGGAGTACATTGAAGTACTGTAAATACAGAAAATGTAAAATTGTTCCAAAATTGCCACTATTATGTGTCAGTCTTAATTAATATGTCTTCTCTGAACATAAAACTATGGCTCTAAAAATAAATACAACAAGATTAAACAAAAAAATCCTACGGTGCTATGGACCCTTTTAAGGATGCTGAATACATTTCCATATTAAATATGAAAACAAATAGCATGGCATAAATGCTGCAAAGTTTCTTCACCAACAAGATTCCCGAAATGCAGCCAGTCAGAATAATCTAATATTATGTATTCAACAATTACAGCACTGGACTGCATGCTGCAATTTTGTCTGAGAATATCCAAGTTCAAATCGATCTCGACCTCGGTGTAGTGTGCAGTATAAGAGGGTAATTTAACAGCGAATTTGTTACATATAATATGAAGTGTGTTTTGACTTCACTGTACCCTCCCATTGCCAATGTTACCGTATAGCGGCCTGTTTTTGATTCTGCGTTGGTATGTTATGCTATGTTACAGTATGTTTTGCTTTGGCTGGATCACAGAGAGCCACAGAGGAACATGAGAAGGTTTCTACCACAGTCCCAGCTCTCTGCTTTGCATTACTCCTATTTTATTACATGCAACCATTTTAACAGGGTGGGTAGAATAATTCTCTGGGCATTATTAGACATGTATTAATATCATCTTTAGTACTCTTTTGGCTCAAGTCAAGATTGAGCTTATCTGGAACTCATTATAGTAAAAGCTGCCTTCTCGCTGCTCTGCCATCTTGTTCTATCTGAGCTGCACAGCCACCTGAACCCGATCTGAAGTCAGCCGGTCAAGTGACCTGGAATCAATACAGTCAAACTCTGTGGAGGCATATCAGCCTGGCTCATTTAACTCACGAGAGGCCTTGTATACAGCTGTAGTAACATGTTTCACGAGAGGCAAATTAGCTAGGTATATTTGATGACAAATAATGCATTCTAAATGCTTTGTTTGATTCTGGGTTTTGTTTCTGGTTTGAAGACGCCTACCTTACATCTCTGTGGAACCACTTTCTCCACGTCCCTCCATTTCTCCTATAAATCTAAACTGTAATTTTTGAGCACATATGTAATTTCCAGCCTGCTTTCTCCCTCTAGCCTTCTCTCCGTGTCCGTCACCTTCTTGTAGAGAAACATTCTATAATTTTTCAGCATATCTGTAATTTTTAGCCCTCTTTCTTGCTCCGTCTCCCTCCATGTCATCTCATCGCCTTCTAATATAAAAACCAACCTGTAATTTTTCAGAATATCTGTAATTTTTAAAGCTGCAGCACTAGAAACTAGTACTGCATGTCCCTGTGGTGTCTCCCTCCATGTCTGTCACCTTCTCATATAAAAACGAATCTGTTTTTTATTTATTTTTATTTTTTTGACCATTGTGGCTCTCTATATAAAGGCATTGGGATTACACTGCCAGCTGCAGCAGCAGGAAATCTGTTTTATAGTACTTGAAGGAAATTCCAAAATTCTGTTCATGGCCTGGCAAAAAGTGCCAAATAAAATCAGACGTCATTTTCTGCCAACCAACTTTGACAACTAGGAACTGCTGGGAAAAAAGAAAGAGAGAAAGAAAGAAAGAAAGAAAGAAAGAAAGAGAGAAAAAAACTAATCCTGTTAAAACAGCAGAAAAATTATGAAAGCTTAATGTGTTATGATTATTAATGTGTATCTTTATTTCATGCAGAGTGTTTTTATTGATTATTGGGAAATGATTGCCAGTAATGTCTGTGCCAGACTCCTTTGTGCCAGCTTCAATCAGCTTAATGGAAACACAGCTCGGTTTTTAATAATTCGAGACGATTAATTGTGAC
The DNA here is from genome assembly GCA_900302535.1 of Neoniphon sammara. Taxonomy (NCBI): domain Eukaryota; kingdom Metazoa; phylum Chordata; class Actinopteri; order Holocentriformes; family Holocentridae; genus Neoniphon; species Neoniphon sammara. The sequence continues at coordinate 19,579 of OMKZ01021867.1, read as the reverse complement.
ATGTTTTGAAGTTATACAGCACTTTCAGCTAATAACATACCGAATGATTACAGTTTTATGATGATGCATATGTAGAAAGGGAACTTTAAAATTCTGGAAGAAGTAACGTTTCCCTCTGGCTTTGGTTATTTGCATCTGTCCTTGGAAAATAACTGACAACTAATGACAGTTAAGCCTATGTAAATGATTCATGACCTCTTTTGTACCCCGTATGATGCTTGAATGATGGTTGTTCTGACTTTTATTACTACAACAATTTCAATCATTTCTATAGGTAAAATTTATTTTTGATGTGCCATCAGTTGACTGATCAAATTATTGCAGCATTCATCATATAACAGCCTTACAATATACAGCCAAGGCAAATTTGTTTAATGCATAAGGAGGAATTAATAACTCTGATAATGATTATTACATTTCAATTCATTTTCATGGTATGAAATAAGATTCTAATTAAATATACATCTTTAGTGGATATGTTACTTCATATATAAGAAACATCATTTAGACTTTTTACTGCACCCTGCAACCTTTCTGCAAACTTATTATATCCTAAAAGTTGACATTGGGAGTTTCTACTGAATCACTCAGTGTCTGTTTTGAGTTAGTAACTGCCACCTCAGCAACATGTACATGGACCATACCTATATTATATTGCATCATAGAACTGTATTTCTTTCTCATAATTTTCTGATCTGCTTTAATATTAGACTGGCCTATTTTAAAGGAAGAACCTCTGAGCTAACAGCAGGAGTATAGTGGTGTAACCATGACCAGTTCCCATACTCAACTTGGTCTTAATGGTCTGTAGTCTAGACGAGGCTGAGGGATCCTGGGAAACAGACGACAGGTCTCATTCTTCTCTTTATGGGCACAGTGCATATAGTTTCTGCCCTAATCATTAACTCGTTTACAATTTGTGATCATTAAAAAAGGGGGGGAAAGTAATCATAAGCAAAAGGCCATCCAATCTGTATTTAATCTTGATATATGATTTTATTTTATTTTATTTCATTTTATTTTTAACCATTCATTAGCGTCTGTATATACATTTGGATTACACCACCGGCTGCTGGAACAGCAACAAATTTATTCATTATTAATATCACTTCTATTACATATATCATAACTCACGCTAGTACTTAGAATTTTGTAATAACAAGCTATACTAATGCCTAATGCCTAAATACTCCCATAGTGTGTCGTTAAATAAGATATGTGACGTATTTATTGTAACTGATTGATTTTTTTTTTTTTTTTTGCCTAACAAATAATTCAATAAGTGAAGTAGCCTAATTCATCCAAATGGGCTCTAGGTCTAAATGCGCATCAATATGAAATAGCCCAATAAGTTACGTCACCTATAAAGAACTGAAAATTAGCTATAATGTATTTTTATTTGTAAAAAATGAATAATAAATATAACTGTGTGATAGACAGTAAAATTACCAAACCCTATATTAAGACGGCATAATCTTGATAATAATTGTAAATTATAAATATTAATTTTTGATTCCCAGTTCACACTTCTGAATTAAATTTCCTAATTATAGAGTCAAGACAACAACAAACGGCCTGCGGTAAAATTAAGCGCAACATAGGAAATCAGTAATTTAGCAAACTGTGAGTATTGGAGACAAAAATAAGAAAGGAGTGTAAAACTTACTTTAATTGATCTCCATGCTCGTCACCTGTTTGAGCGCCAAATGCCCTTCAGTATGGCCCACAGGAGTCTCAGCATTTACCGCACAGCAACTTTCAGCGAGGTGTGATAAAACTGTTACAAGTGTCCCTATTTTGAGTAGTGGTGCAGAAAAGGAGCAAACCAATAAGGTGCTCCATCTTTTATAAATGCCCCACATGGACCTAAAATACTTAATTATCGCTAGGTAAGGCAGTGCGGATGAGATTTCTGTAGCTGATTGACAACGGGGCGAACTGAAGTTGCTTTGAAGGGGGTGGAGGGTCCTGCGTAACAAGCAACTGTATCGAAATGCACATATATAAAACACTATCATAAAAATAAAATCATAAACAACATTTTTCTCTTCTAGAGCCAACTTGTTTGATTATTACATCGTTGTAGCTCAGAGTGTTTTTTCTGTGTTGCTCTGCGCTCCCCTCTGTCTGTGGTGTTTTGGTCTCGTCCAAACTTGGTTCAGATTTGAGTTCATTTTCTCAGCTATCTGGGATCGCTCTACTGGAGGTGAAGGCTCGCCTGTCCCCTCTCTGCAATTGCTGTCAATGGCTTTCAGGACGTATTTTATTTGAATGTCTGGGCCTTTAAAGTGACCAATAATGGATATTCTATGGATATTATGGACAATACCGGCCGTAATAGCTGTTGAAGGTAAGCTAGTGTTTCAGTCCTAACGGTTAAAAGCCGCATCTCCTTCTAACAGGCTATGAGTTTCTGACCAAGCGCGTGAATGGATGTCCACTGATTTTAGCTAGCAGGTTAAGAAAAATCCGTTAAATTTCTGTAATACTTGTTCATGTACAGTATTAAGGCTTTCACACTGGTTGTGTCGGCTCAGAACAGCACGGTAAGGATGATGTTGGGATGCGCAAAACACGCTCCCGCATCCCCACAGGTAGACGGATGCTGTTTGTCATTAATGGCAGCGGTTAGGGGTTAAATCACGGGTGTTTGTGCTGACCCGAACAACCACGCCGGGTTTTATAAATCTCAGCGAGGTTTTATGTTTGAGGGGTGTGTGTAGGGCCGACAGCGGTGACCGGCTTCGCAGAGTCAGTTGTCACGCAATTGGTGAATAACACGCCGTCCAGTACGGTCTCTAACCGAGCGGGTGAGACTGAATACGCACACATAAATACAGCGTACGGATAATCTCATGTTTTAAGTCGTAAAAGGCTCTGTGTGATCGTTACACTGCAGTCATCTGGACGCAAGCTTTGCCAGGCAGTGTGAAGCAGCGGTCAGCGTGGCTCCACACACAATGAGACAGGTTGAATGAGTGAGTCTCTGTCTGGCGAAAAATCACTGTATAATATTCCTGTATGGGCATACAGTACATGTGTGGTGCTCAGTAAAGTTTATAGTGACCTTATCACACCTTATGTTACAACATTTTATCCCCTACAGGGTCACTACACTATTCCTGTGATATTACCACACTGTTCCTATAGGGAGTTTCAGTTTTGCCTAAATATCTTATGAAAGGTACTATATATTATGGATAGATCTGGGATTGCTACATTTCTTTTCCCTTGGTTCCAGTATTTCAACATTGAGGTAGGTGTAGTTTAGTCAGTTTAAAGAGCACACAGCAGGTGAATTTGTGTAGCTGAACTCAGTTTGCCCTGTGACAGGAGAGGAGGCCACTACCACATAAAGAAGGGGAAGTGTCAACCCATCCATTCATTCAGTCTATTTTGAGGATGCTGTTGGGAAACAAACGTGTCTTCCTGTGGACAGTTAAGGCAAACCTCGTAATTACAGGTGGAGCCAAGAAACTCTGGAAAAAAAAACAAAAAACAAACAAACCCAACCACATGCATCCAGTACAGGATAAAAACCCATATATGGGTGTTTGTTTAAATCTGTTTAGATGTTTGTTCTGTTATAATAACATCCGGTTAAAATTGGCCAGTAAAGGCCAGCTGAGTGGTCTCTTGCTATACTTGGGTCCTGGGAAGCATTGGTAGAAGTGGACAACCTTAATGTTTATAAATTCGCACTATCTGATTAAGTAGGCTACATATTTGAAAAATAAAAAATTAAAAGAAATGCAACGCAATCTTGTGAAGGCCAACAATGCCAGTAATGTCCTTCAACATATATATTACAGTTCCCAGTGTTGCCTTCCTAATTTTAATTTGAACACCGAATACTCCCCTAGTATACACAATATTATGAATATTTTCAGCAGTAGAAAAAAACTGGCGTGCTGCATTGAAACCTTTAACAGTGGATAGTATAAAAGGATGGCCATAAATTCTATTTTGCATTTCAATATATGATTAGATATTTTCATTTATCTTCTGTGTAAATATTGTGACAAGCATAACATGAAAAAAAATCAGAAATTATTTTAAAATACTACCTAAGTTTTGTCAGTATTATATTTAATTAAAAATGATGAGCATATCATTATAAGATATATCCTGGATCCCAAATAATATCATTTATTTATATATTTTTTTTTTCATACATTTTGTTTATCCAGTAAACTGTATTTTTTGAAGATAAAATTATTGTCGTCATTTGGTTTTAATTACGAGCTTATCTCTTGCTCTACAGAGCAAGGGGACCCCAGGATGTGAAAAATGCCAAAAATAACAGTAGATCCACACTACACAAACCTCCAGTTCCACTTGTTTTCTTTATTTCTTTCTCTCGGAAATACCAACATGGCTATAGTTATTATGTATGCCTCTATGCAAAACCTAAGAATTGCCCAACATTTATCTGGAAGCCCATAACAATACAATGCAGCACCAAGCATTCGACATCTTCTCTGCTTGATGTGGCAACATAAGGAGTTGCAGGGGTTTCTCAAATGGTAAATAGAAGATCACAGTGTATTATTATGTATAGCTTACCCTTTGCTCATTTAAGTAAGCTACTGTTGATTTTTAGTATTTCGATAGAATTAAAACACGCATGTTGCCATGGCCTTTGGCCCACTGTGTGGAAGGTTTTTGATTTGGAAACCAGCGAGTCCCTTCGTCAACTCAGAACAGCCCCCCTCCATTTTACCCTGTGAATCACCCTAGCCGATTGTCCAATGAATTTGCAGGGATGGCTTACGTATGAGAAATAAAAGGGTTGAAAAAGAGGTCACTGCAGCCCTAATCCGAAAGAAAAAAGAAAAACAGAAAGCAATAGAAAAGAACCTTAAGTGAATTGTTTTGACACCTTTAGCGTCATGGCACAGTTACAGTGACAACAGTTTTTGCATGTTTATTTTTGTTCCATAAACAGTGACACATTTGCTTCTGCGTACGAAATGTACACAAAATACCATTGTACAGTAATTTCAGATGTTATTATACAGTAAGGTAGGTTGATCGTAACAGATGGATACACAAAGCACTTATGCCGAGTGAACAGTCAGCTAATTTAAAAAAGATTTCCGTGGAAAACTGATGAAATAAGAACTTCATGTTACATGAACTACACGTTTTCTGGAAAGCAGAAATCCGATACGGCATTTTTTATTACAAATTATCAATGGAGGACGTAAGGACAATACAGCAGAGGATTGAAAGATTAAAATTCGAGCCAGCATTTATGAAATCCTAACAATGCTCAACCGTGAATCCTGTCTACTAGGCAACACTGCAGTCAATGGAAAATCCTCACAGGAATAGGGTAAACCTGCCAGTATCCACATTTAGATTTACCCTCCAACCTTTATTTCTTCGATCAGACTATCATACGCATCTTCTTAACTCAATATAGATACTGTACATTTTGACAGCAGTCCATTTTTCAAAGGCATTTCATTTACTCTATTGAATGCTAAGCATCTCTAAATTGTTGATTAGTGTTAATGTAAGCTGCCATTGATGTCAGCTCTTATTGGTTTAGTTAATGGGTACAGTCTCTTTTAGAAAATTAATGGAAGTAGAACTGCCAGGGAAATTAGCTTAGCTGTGTCAAACGTGTCTATGAAAGCACATTTGTGGGTTTATCCCTTCAGTAGTTTACCCGTTCATTGTCGCCCATGTTGAGTTGACAACCACAATAAAAACGGCCCTCGTCTACTAATTCGCTTGAGTGGAAATTCACAGATTCATCGCGGCGATAAACTTGTAGTAGCCGGCATCGTACCGAGGAGATGAAATTTACAGGATAGATCATTTGGCTTTTCCAAAATTTTCCCCCCTATATTGTGGTATTACAGTTGGTGTGGTGGAAACACTGTGAACATATTCAGGAGGTTGGGTGTCACTGTGATGCAATAACAACCTCCATCAGACTTGTATGTAGGTTGTTTTTGGGGCCAGCTGGATGATAGATCACTTTGATACAACGCGTCTTTTTCTTTTTCTTTGTAGAAAATATAATGGGATACAAACCACAGTAGAAGCTGGTGAAGTGGGATAGAATGAGATCACAGTATGGAGTCTTTTAAAAAATGTCTCTCGGATTTGATTGCATTTCAATATGTGCAAGCATTCCTGCAGCCCTGTGCACTGGAGCCCGTGCAGTAGAAAGCGAAGTTGGCAAATGTTGACCCAGCTAAAGTGGTTTATATTCCTCGTTTTTGTTTTCATTCAGTTTCATCTAATACATATATTTGTGTTTGTGTTTTGCATGGTCCTCTCAGTACTTCACCATATTATCTCGTAATGCAAGGCAGCCTGCCAGTTCAAGGCACAGTATGATTGTTAATGTTTTGAAATTCCTGCCAAGTTTGGTAAAGATGCTTTCATATGTAAATCCAGAAGCTGTTTTTGAACTGGAATTGTTTTGTAAGGAGTACAAGTGTGAGTGTAACATGGAAGCATTATGGTTTGTGGACGAATAACAAAAGACAGAGGGAGGCGGGCTCTGAAATGGGATTAGATAAAGGTAAAATGAGCGACCGTATACAATCCAGTGTTTTCTCAGTCCACCCAATGAGCAGATGCAGGGAGCCGGCCTGCACGCCAACCGCCACAGTAGGCTTTCACAAAGAATCTGTCTCTATTCAATCCCTAATCCATGCTGCCCAGGGCCCAGGCATTGTCACTTTGCATGCAAAATTTCAATTAGTGCTGGTACCAGTTGTTTCACTTGAAGGGGGGTGTCACATTTCAGGGACATCTATGGCTACCTTGAGGGTGAGATTAAGGAAGGGGTATCACCACGGCTCTGAGATGCTGTTTGATGGAAAGGCGGATACCTGCTTAAAAAAGTTCTCTCTACACAGCGTGACATAACAGTCAACCTGCTGTGTTTTATTACACCTGTGATAGTGTTGTGATATCAGAGTTTTGACTTTAATACAATTACTAAGTTTAATATGTAATTTGATTATGCTATTATACTATTGCAAATGCAAAAAAACATTATGCAGTGTGTTTCGACATTGCCTTAGACAGCTTCGTAGCAGCTTTTTCACAGGGGTTTTAATGTTGGTTGGTCTGTCTGTCTTTGTCAGCTCTGTAAGCGAAATAGTTCCATGCTGTGCCGCTGTAACCATTTTGGTCCATCAGTTTAGATGAACTGGGACTCAGTTCAAGACCGTGTGGATTGTTTGACGCTGTTGCCGTGTTTTCAGCTGTTCGACTCCTGCTGCTACAGTCCGCTGTCGAGAGCCAATTCTTCTTCTTCTTCTTCTTTCAGTTGTTCCAGACTTACACGCCCTCTAGAGGTGACCCTGAAATTAAATTTGAGCTTGCAGAACACATTTGATGAGACTCATCGTAATTGTACTAAGACACATTGGTGTCTTACTGTCCACCACTGTTCACTGCATTTATTAGTCAAAGGTGAGTCAGTAAGATCTCACCAGGGTGAGGTATGGCTTCAGCATGTCATTTGTTTTGTATGGACTTGGAAATGAGTTTGCAGTGAATGAAAAAGGTTGACAAGCAACAGTAGGAAATCAATACATATACACATACCATCTGGGTACTTGCAGGGTACAGCTAACACTCTCATGATGTTTCCAGTGTGTCTTAATGTTTGTTAGAACTACAAATCATTGTTAACAAACATATTCTGGTGACAGATAACATGGCTCAAATCATGACAGGTTGGAAAACAACCTGTCATGACCAAAAATTTTCAGTTCTGTTTTTCTGTGAAAATTATTAGGAGTTGACAAGTGTTTTTAGCAGAGTTGTTTGTTCACTCATAGAGCTGATATGGATCTCGGGCAGGAGTTAAAAAAAAATCTTAAAGTGTTGAATTAGCTCTGACGTGTTGGACTTATATGATCTAACAACTGGCAGTGTTGATTTTTAACACGCAGAGTTAAATTAACACTGATGCTGGTGCATCTCTATGTGTTTATGTGAAATATGTTTATTTCGAAGCAGTGTTGTGTGAGTTTGTCTGGAATCAGAAATACATTGCTTCATGGATGAAAGCACAGGATCTGAAAATGAAATGGATCATGGTGTACTCGGTTACCAAGAGAGTGCATGTGTATTGTCTCTTTGTTCCCAAAAAAGGTCCCTTGTGTGGCTTAAATCATAATTATACTTGAGAAAATTTCTGCTTTATCATATGAAAGCTTGTAGCTCATCTGTCTCTTTACAGTGGGCACTCACAAAATTAGATTAATCCACTAAGCAGTACAGAAGAGTATTAGACATTGTTCAGCCACAGTAATATCGTTTAACTGTACTTTTTTTAGTTCAATGACCAGGCTAGGTAAATGCTACTGTGCACTTAAATCCTCATGGCACCAAGAGACCCGAGACAGCTGAAATTAATACTTGCATAGGCACTGGCATTATTATGGCTTAACAACGACAAGGAAATATATCACAAGTGCATACATGTTCCACTTTGGCAAAGGAAGCCCTACAGGATATTTTAGTCTACAATCTCATCAAATCTTCATTCCAACAGACAAGAAGCTGCATCCTCCACCCCGTTTCACTTTGCATTTGCTTCGGTCATGTCAACTGGAAGGAGACCTGGGGCTAATAACATTTGCAAATAATTCTTAATGATTGTATTATTCTCTTTGATGTACCGGATGAGGTACTTGCTGAGACAATTTAGGTGAATTGTCCCAGAAAAATATACAGATTGATTTTAAATTACTTTCCTAGATTGTCTAAACTTTGAGGCACTCATCATGTTTCCTATACATCAGGCAGTTGTGTAAGCTAAAAGAAATAAGGAAATCTTACTTTGACTTTTTTTTAAACAAATGTTTTTTATCTATCTATCTATCTGTCTGTCTGACTCTGTATATTTATTTTATATTGGCTATTTCAGTAATCCAAGCCTAGTTCAACCTTTGCAAGAGGCTCATTGTGCACAACCTGAGCTCTGTTCATAAAGTAGTATAACATATCAATTTCTAGATGAACCAAGTGTAGGATTTCCATGTAACCCATTTTTATGTAACACTGGAGGTGCTGTGTACTATAAATGGTGACCAGATGCATTACGTAAAAGTGTATTATTTGCTGAGGTTCAGATGAAATATAGGTCTTGAGTTTTGTTATTCTTGCAATACTTCAGGGATAGGTGTGTTGTTCTACCCAAGGGCTTTAATTGATTCAGTGTGTTTCTGGGAAAAGCACATGGCCTAAAAGTGAACAGTTATGACTAAGACTATTTTAACAGTTTTATAGTGCCTCTTTAAGTCTCAGTCCTGACTATTTAAGGCAATAATCAGACAGATCAATATTATCTAACTATCTGGGTAAGAAACTATCTCAACACATTACAGCATGTTCTTTCCCTTTTTGAACTTTATTACAGAAAGCATGTACTATGGAGAAAGCCCTAATCTCTTGACGGATGCTATAAAGTAAGACAATTGGGCAGTTAAATTAGGTATGTTGGACAGTAGGCCTATTACAGTGTGAAATACAGTTTGCACGGTGTTTTCTTGTGGACTGATGCAAAACAAACCTGAATAAATAGGTAGTCACAGAGTAAACTTGTCTTACCTCCACATAACCTCTCAGATATTTCACACAGGAATCTAGATCAAGGATGTTCTGGTATCCTGCTATCTTAATTAGCACATGTTAATTGGCAATGTGCAGTCTCTTGGTAAGTCATATTTATTTGGTAGAGCCTGATTCATCCAAACCCGTCGGGAATGGAAATCATCTGGGGTTGGGGGGGCGCCGAAATGTATTTTCAGATATTACTCATAACAGGAAACGTGTAAGCACTTTAAATCAAAATGTCTCTGTAACATTAATTTGCAGTTTAAATTCTTTTTGCTCTCTACTTAGCATGGCAGAAACCTTGTCAATTATGCACAAATTAATGTATTTAATTTCTGCGTCATTTTGTATTTACTCTTTATGCTGAGTCAGTAGAATTGGTAGACGGGTCAGCTCATACTGCTGAAGATCAAATAAAACTCAAGATGAAAAACTGGAGCTGAACTGATCAGTGTGACCCTCATTCTTGTGACATCCTGTGAGTGTTCAGTCATACACATTAACAGTATGGCACTCTTAATATTCAACTGGGCGAACCGAGCTATTGAGCTAAGACACATGGAGAGGGAGACACAGGAGGGGGAGGAGGCAGAGGGAGAGTGTACCCTGAGAGAGGTCAGACCTCGTTTCAGAGACCCCCATCCACACACACCCCAGGTACTGTGACACTGCCTTTATGAGCGTGCCCGGAGAACACAAACCCAGCGGATTAGTGTCTGGCTCTCAATGTCCCCGGGAGCAGAGCCCATCGGTCGAGACAAAGAGGGGCTGATTGCGTTGTCATCTGCATCACAAAGGGAAGCCTTTTCCACCTGAACCACTGCCTCCGCACCGCACTGCACATCACATCTATCAGCGACTCTGGACTCACGTGACATCTGCCTTTTGTTTTTTGTCCATCTACCCCCCTCCTATCC
>OMKZ01021866.1:46022-64882 GCA_900302535.1 Neoniphon sammara | reverse complement strand
ATAAAGGCAATAACACACACACACACACACACACACACACACAAAGTTTCATACCCAGTCTGGCTTTCTCTTTCATATACACATGCACCCACACAAACACACCCACACACAGTTTTTTTCACAAGCATTTCACACACACATACACACAATCACACAAAATCTTGCCCAAAACGCCAACAGCTCTTTCTCTCTCTCTGTGCCTGTGTGTGTGTGTGTGTGTGTGTCTAGGTGGCCCTGGCAGCGGTAAGGGAACGCAGAGCCTCAAGATCGCCGAGCGCTACGGCTTCCAGTACGTTTCTGTGGGCGAGCTGCTGAGGAAGAAGATGATCCACAACGCCACGAGCAACAGGAAGTGGAGCCTGATTGCAAAAATCATCACCAACGGAGAGCTGGCACCACAGGTAGAAGATAAAGAGATAGAGGGAGAGAGTGTTGTTTCTGAGAAAGAGAGAGAGAGAGGGGGAGAAAATGAAAGGAAGGATGAGCGTTGAGTGTGTCCACACAGGTCATTATCACAGCGTGGATGTAACAAGGGACTAATTAGTAGGATCCATATCACAAGCATGCTGGAGGAGGGATGCTTATCCGTCTTATTAGCGCCTTCCTCCGTTAAGTAATGACTCTGCCTGGGAATAAAATGGGGACAGACCCCCTGTGGTTGTTTATGCTCCACATTATATAAAAAAAAAACCCTGTGGTGCCCTTAAGATTTCTTATGTAGTATGTGATTGAATCAAAATTTCATTCATAAATTATGTTTATATTCTGTTTATGTCCAAAGACAGAGGAGGAGAAACATCATCGCACAGTTATATTAATTTAAACTCATGCATTTCATGCATCCCTTTACCCATAATGCCATATTTGAACAAAGCTGTTGTAACATTTATGTTGTAGTGGTTTGCTTTAACGCAGTGTGTCATATCATGTATGGCGCTGAGCAGCTCCGAGGGTAAGGTAGTGGTTAGGGCTTTGATTCACTGTGCTATAAAGATCTTTGGATGAAATTGTACATCAAGAGATATATATGTCGTGTTATGCAATGGCCTGAGTGAACAGCTGATTCTGATTGGTTGGAGGAGAGTTGATAATATAACAATAACATATGAGAGGGCTTTACTGTCATTATGGGTGCCATGGTAGCTGTGTTTAAGGCAGACAATAAGCTCCCCTCCACTTCATGTCTGGCAGTCCTTCGTCTGTGTCCCCCTTGTGAATTATGTTTCAATAACCGCCTGTTTCATCATTTATTATCCTGGACTTGCATGCCTTGCACAGGAACATGCCTCCCTGCTGGCCATTCACCAGATATCAGTCCAGAGACCAGTGCACTGCAAAAAAATCTCCATCTGAACAAGTCATTTAGTCTCATATTCAGTTGAAAATCTTGTTTTTCTTCAAATAAGTGAAAAAATCTGCCAGTGGGATGAGATAATCCCGCTTGTTTCAGGAATTTTTTTGGGAACAGGTATAAATATGTTGAAACAAGGCAGAATAAGGCAGATCAGCCCACTAGGATCAAGATGATGCTTGATTCAAGAAAATTCTGGAAACAAGTTGATTGGAAGTGGGATTATCTCATCCCACTGGCAGATTTTTTACCTTGTTTGAAGAACTGAATATGAGACTAAATGACTTGTTAAGATGGAGATTTATTTGCAGTGTGACACAAAGAGCAGAGCGGGTCAAGCAGCAGACATATTAGGTATGATAAATGGACCTGCTGCTGTTAGCTGTTAGGTATTTAATTCCATGCCAAAGTAATTTAGCATGACAGATTTAGTTTTTTTATGATGCTGTATTTAACGGTGAGAGGAAAAGAGAAATACTGCTGGATATATGAGATATATGTTGGCAACCGTGAGGCATAATCAGGGGCCTTGTCAAGAGTTATATTGAAGCAATATTTTTTGAATAAATTATTACTGTATCAAGACTTTGAATATGCAGGATCTCCCTCTAATTCAAGTCTACTGTTTAATGGTACAGAAGGCAGAGTGATCAGTTATCATAATATAACAGATTGAACATCTCAGGTACTCAACAGTTTTAAGCTAGAATTTCGCATCGTTTGATGGGATGAATTACACATGTTAACTAAAGGTTGGTGAGGTAATACATGTTCTTCTCATACTTATTCACTTGCCCCATGCCACAAGGTTGATCCAATAGAGCCAATATTGTTGGTTTGTTTGTTTTTTTTTTATATATATATTTGCTTCCACTAGGCCATGTTATAAGAAAGCACAACATCCACTTTCACTGTTAGATTGCAAAAAAAAATCTCATATAGTCTCAAGAATTCATATAATCTCATATTCGTATTGTTTTATCTTAAAATAACTGAAAAAATCTGCTAGTGCAATGAGGTAATCCCATTTGATTCCAAAACAGTTTCACTTGTTTGAGGAATTTTTCTGGCAAAAGTATAAATACACTGAAACAAGGCAGAATAAGGCAGATCAGCTCACTAGAATCAAGAAAATGACACTTGATTCAAGAAAATTCTGGAGACACGCTGATTAGCATTTGACATATGTTGGATTATCTCATCAGCATATTTTTTTTCCACGTGTTTAAAAAATCAATTTGAGACTAAATGAAGTGTTACAATTGAGATTTTGCAGTGCAGGCTGATGACACAGAGCTACACTTACCTTTGAAACCAAATGATCCAAATAGCTTCATCACTTTAAATACTTGCCTTGCAGGTATCAGTTGCTGCACGGCTCATAACTCCCTGCAGCTCAGTAACAGTAAATCAGAAACAGTCATATTGCTGAAACCTGAGCTTTTGCAGACTCATTTTGCAGTAACCTTGGTAGTTTGTTGGCACATGTCCAACCCACTCCAGAAAACCTGGATGTTTCTGACTGTTGCTTAAGTACTGAAGAGCAGGTTAAGAGAGTTATCCATGGTTTAATTTCTTTTCATCTCTAAAGGTTATCCATGCTTTCATTTCTTATAGACCAGACGGCTGCAACTCTCTGTATTGAGGCATCAGCCATATCGCCCTTTCATGAAATGAGTTAAAAAGAGCAGCAGTATCGCTCCTCTCCTGCTGTCTCTAGTGGCATTCCTTCTGTTTTTCTGTCTGTTCATAAAGCTCGGGTCATGCACCTCAGTATATTTCTGAACTTCTGCACCCCTGCAACACCGCAAGGTCCCTTATGTCTTTTCGTATGAGGCTCTCCACAGTCCAGGGTAAAATCAAAGGGAGATCGCATTTTTTTTCCATTATGGCCCCTTGACTTTGAATCAGTCTGCCTGTAAGAATGAGCTCACTGCCACTTTTAAAAATCAGGATCCAATTATGCTCCATGGCCTCTCAATGTTACATATTTAACCATGCATGAGCTGAGCCTTTGTTGTCTGTTTACATTATTTCTCATTCTGTTAAAGGAATACTCTGTTTTGGGCAAAATAACCTTTTCCTGACTTACCCAGACTGAGACAAGATGTTTGATACCATTTTCACCTCCGTACGTCCACTGGTTCGGTTCCTATGGGTAGCATTTCGTGTTAGCTTAGCATAAAGACTGGAAGTATACAGGAGTCATTTTTCAAAGTGAAAAACCTTACAGCAACTCCGACGTCTTATTTACACAATATATCAGACAGCTTTGGAGCTGCTTGAAGTTGTTTTTTTTTTTGTTTTTTTTCCCACTTTGACGGAGCTAGGCCAATGACTTTTGTGGGCTTCAAGTCTTTATGCTAAGCTAACATGAAATGCTAACCATAGGAAGGGAACCAGTGGGCGTACAGAGGTGAAAATGGTATAGAACATCTAGTCTCAGTCTGGGTAAGTCAGAAAAAAGTTATTTTGAGAGTATTTCTTTAAGCTTGAGAAGTATCTTGGAACAAAGTGTTTTGTGTTTAAGGCTCTGTATATATAAAGTTAACTTGACAAGTTGCAGGTTATTTGGGAAAGTGGGTGATTGGTTTGTGGTTTCTTGGCAGGAGTTATTGTTACTCCCTCAAGCTGCTTGTCTGTTTTACCGTCGTTGGTTGTAGTTTGTGGGAGGATTTTCTCGAAGGGGAAGTGATTGATGGCTGGCATTCCAATGGGAGAGGAGACATCCAGCCATGCAGTGGATCAAAGGGCTTTTCTTGGCTTAGATTATGTCATCTTAGCTCACACGCATATTTCTATCTCTTTTCGATGGATTCTAGATTAAGTTTAATCTCTGTCTGGTCTGCCAGCCTGCTGCCCACCGATGGAACATTCTGCTAGTGGAGGAAAATTAAACGTCTGTGTAAGTCACTGTTGGGCACGATCGCAGTCACGGTGGCTATTTTTAGACCAGAGTATTGCTCATGTATATCTGCCATACCTATGATGCATTCCACCTCAAGAAATTCATTCGAACATGTTGACCTCCTCCAGCCACGAGGAAATAAGTGATGCTAAAAGATGCTGGCACTCTTTTGGCCTCAAATGCACCCCAGGGTGTACTTTTACTGCGTTCAGATGTATTAAAGTGAAACTGGATAAAGAGATGAAATACACTCTGGAGTCCTGTGCTGCCATACTTTTCCATTTCTCCTTTATAAGGCTCTAAATCAGCCAGTCATTATTGATTTTCATTACAGACACAAACTGAAGCCCCAAACAATCACAATGTCATTGCCGCTGTTTGTTTCTAGGAGACAACCATAACTGAGATCAAGCAGAAGATAATGAAGATCCCAGACGCTAATGGTATTGTCATAGATGGGTTCCCTCGTGACGTCGGGCAGGCCTTGTCTTTTGAGGACCAGGTGAGTGTCTACAAGGCTTTTTTTCAGCTACAGAAATACTTTGGTTCAGACTGTCAAATGAAGGACTTGCTAAAACAGGAAGAACAGCCATTCTTTTGTACAGGCTAAAACTATACATGTTGTATCATTTACTCACCCTGAGTTCACTTGAATGTCCAAATAAAGTTTTAATTGCATTATGGTTCAGTATAGTGACTAAAGGTGACTCATTGCACTGACTGTAGCCAGTGAGAGAGTAAAACTCCTGGGCAGTGAACAAGCCGGAATCAGGTCTTCAGCTCAGTGAATGTGCAGGCCAGCTGCACACAGGTGTGCATGCATGAGGCGTTTTCTGTAAATGGTTTATTTAGCAAATGTTTTAGAGAAAGTACATTTGTTTGGGATGCACTAAACATAGAAATGGAAAGTCATGACCTAGATTACACTGCATAAATAGCTTGAAAATTTGAAATTTACATTTTCATATCCATTTTGCTGCTGTTTGTCAAAATCGGGAATCAACTCCATTCTAGCAGAAATGGCGACAGTGGTTGGAACCGTCACTCTCCGTGAGGCATGCAATTAAAACTTTTTCATCGGACATTCAAGAGAATTCATGCTGAGTTAATGGTACAAAATGTATGCTTTTGGGTGAAATAGCATAGTGTTGGGTATTCTTGGTGTTTTGCAAGCATACTGTAAGGCATTTGTATTTTATTAGACTGTGCAAAGTAAAAAGGTGATAGGAAAAATATGTGTGAGGAATTGGGTTTAAAATGTGTAGGTCAGAGGTCATGGAAAAGATTTTGTTTTACAGAGTCACATGACCTGCACCTCAGTCTGTTACAGAAACACTGATGTTGATACAGGATTAAAATATCCTTTTTAATCCTGATGATTAAAATGGATATTTTTGTGTTACTCTAATGATGATGAAGGAGGAATTCCTCTGTCCACAGCGAGGTCAGAGGTCAGGCTCAGTTACAGAGTGACTCTTGAGCTAGTATTGTCTTGCTCAAGTGCACTCCAGCAGGGTGGATGCTTGTGTAAATGGGGGCTTTGCAAGTGAAGGACAGTCTCCTTATTCATCGCACCAGACCAGCAGACGCTCCACCTGGATCGAATGATCCATTTTTGGCATCCAGACAAGTTTCAGAGTTACTGTGGTTATTTTGTTTTGTGGAAGCAGCATGACTGGTATGTTATCTGTGTGTCTAACAGGCACAGAGAGGTGTTGAACTACGCACCTGGCACAGCCCAGGTATGCAAATGAGTTGTTGGCATCCCTTTAACTGGAGCTGTTAACCTGTGAAATTTCTTTAACATGTGAGGACTTTCACTTGTAAATGAGATATCTGACACCGACTGGCAATTATTGACTGCACAAAATTAAAACTATTTATGGTACTTTTTAAAATAGGCATATTAATACTTGGTTGGCCATATTTTATACAGACTGGATCCTCTGTATTTTAAAATACTGAACAATGAACTTAAGTGATTTTCTCCCTAAATGTATAGGCAGCATTTTGGACCAGAATATTTCATTTGTAGCATCTGAGATATGAGATAAAATCCAGCCTGTATGTGTGCATCTGAGGTCCACTGTTTGATCTAGTCTAGAGTGGCATATTTTACGTCAGCGCTGACTTTGAATCTGCTCTGTAAGCATTCATAAGGCTTTCAGTCACCTTCATCTTTTTTCAACTCCTGCTGCTAATCAGCTATTCAGGAGCAAGGCGCTTGTTTTCCATCTCACTGCCCAGTCAAATGCCAACACGTACAATGTTCCAGAGACAACCAAGTCTGGCATATTGAGGTCGGCCTTCAACTGGACAACCTGGGTTCAAACCCCTTGTGTTGTCGGGCATCTGCTGCCCTGCTGAAGTGTCCATGAGCAAAACACTGGATCCCCTCCAGCTGCTGTTCTGAGGGTTTTCATCTTGTTGTGGAGCAGGCATGCAAAAACGGAGTTTCCTTAAGGGAGATCAATGTTGTCAGACAACAACAAAAAAAGTACAGGTTTCAGGAATGCAGAAAATAATGCCCATTTTCTTATTGACACCCATGTATTTTAGAAATCATGCAAGGGGGTTTTGACAGGTTCTAAAGTTCCAGGAGTCATGAAACCCACTCAGCACATCAATGACAACAATGTGAACTAGTGATACAAGGAAGAAAAAGACAAACTCCCAAACTGTAGATACGAGGTTTTCCAGCAATAGCAGTGATGTATAATGCATAGCAGTGTTGTTTTGTCTGGAGGCAGTTAATGGAAATCCCTTCTTTATAGCTGACTGGCCGATTGTGTGATACAGCGGTTGATTTCCTTTAGATGGACTGATGCTCTTTATCACATTTAAAATCCCTTATCAGCCTTCAGATGAGCATTCAATAAGCGTTGGTATGGGGTCTAACTGGGTCACTGTAAATAAAGATTGACCTTATAATTTGGCATTTTTAGCTGGTTCACAGGTAAACGGTTGGAGCAGATGGAAGAGGTTCAGAGTCCCATGGTGCGATCACACCCACAGTTTGTTTTTGTTTTTTTTGGCCCACACTAGTGGAAAAGTTATTTTATTGCATTTTTGTCCTTGGTTTGTTCTGTTCACACTGCCCACATGAGCAAACCAGGGCTTGAAAAACAAATGTCACATGGCCTCATGTAGCTTGTTTATTGGACATAGTTTTGGTAATCTGTCATCCTGAAAGATTAGAGATTTTGGTTGCAGGAGTCAAAACTGCTAGCTATCACATGTCAACATCAGCCATGTCATATCCAAAAAACCTTTCATTTTTAGGTTGGGACATGTAGTTGACTCAGTTTACATTCTCTCTCCTAACACATGTTGAGGTTTGCTTGCAAAAAGACCAAGACGTGCATTTTGAAGCATCTCACCTGTTTTTGAATGGCATAGTTCTCACCTGGGCAAACAAAATGAACCAAAGGAGTAAAAAGCCCTGACATGCTTGTGTGAACGTGGCCTAAAATGTTGGTTAGTCATAAGTCGGTCTTTTCATTTGGGTTCAGTTGACCTATATGTTGTTTGTTACATACCTAAACTTCACAGCATTGTAATCAGCCAATTTCTCACATGGTTGCATGAATTAAAAATTAATCTTGAGGTTAATTCCCAAATGAGATATCCTAGCCTGTTAGAATCATCACTGGCATAAAAGTAAAGCTCAGCAGACACTATCACTGATGTAATTGTATTAATAGCATCATTATATTACAACATAAAAACCTCTCAGTGGGTACAGTCACATTGCTTTTGAGACACTGAGGCAAGAACATCATGTAACATGTTTTATCTAAAATGGATATATAGTGTTTTGAAATAAAACCCGTCTCTTGTTTGCACCTGTCGGTGCCTCAGCATAGGAAACAAATTGGGTCCCTAAACTGGCAGTGAATTTAAGTGATGTTCTCATCATCCTGTTTGGACTCTTTGATAATACGTCTGTCGGGTATTCAGACAGATTCTGATCAGCTGCAGTGAATTCTTCAGTGAACATCCTGTAACTGAAAAGCAAGGCTCGATGTTTGATTTGGAAAATGGTGGGGACACAAATTAGTGGCAGCCACCCAGAATTTTTTAAGTACACATCCTTGTTTTTGCATTTTTTTTGATTGTTGAACAAAATGAATGCAATCAGTGAACAACTGATTACATTCTGATGATAACTGGGAAAACTGACGATAAATGAGATATATTTATCATGACTAACTTTCCTCTACGATTGAAGAACAGGGAACAGACTATGGATTGGGTTCTGTCCATTCGTTCATCAGCTTTTTCTGTGCCTCTGGTGGCTTATTCTGGACAAAACTTGGGGAACGGTGGATTTTGACACTGGGGTCTGACATTTTGAATATAGACCTGATTGGCCCACCACAGCATCCTCACCAGGCCAACAGAGCCCTGAGCTTCATGCTCAATATCTCAGACACTGTCAGGTCAAATTTGATGAACCTCTGGAAAACCATTCACGTGAAACTAGCTCATGTGAACACATATGAAACCTATCTCAAATGTAGATAATTTTAGGTCATCAGAAGGGCACATCTGCTCCTGAATTTACACCCATGACTGAGAGGTCACAGGTTCAATCCCTGCAGCAGACAGTATGGTTGTGTGGGACGTATGTGGGAAATAAGTGTTTTCACTTTAACATGTTCTCCCTTGGATTTTTGTGTCTGGTAATCCATAAATAAAATCAATCAGTGAGCATGTGGTGAACTGTCATGAAGCTAAGTGCCTGGATGTAAAATTTAAACATCAAACAGTATTGCACAGTTTACGAACCCCTGCAGGCACTGAGTGGCGATCAAATGTGTGTTTGTTGGCTTTTGTGGAGGAGACCAGATGGGGTTCTTCTGGGGTTACCATTTAATACAAGATGGCTCGGCGATTTATCTCGTAATTTCCCCCGTCACAACATGTAAATGGCCTGGTAATGTGCGCTGCTGTAGCCAATCAGCTGGCTCAATTGAGTCTGTCTGCTCCAGTCGTGAAAGTTAACGAGTGGCAACAATGGCAATCTCTGCTCCCATCATGTCTCCTCCTAGCATATTTCACACCAATTACAGAGGAGTGCATCTCGTACATACATGGTCACACACGCCGCACACTCGCACACTCACACACACACACTCATGTTCATAGATGGGAACACACACACACAGAAGCTCACAAAATTGCAAGCATACATGATCACACGTACACAACTGCATTCCTACACACATGCACACACGCTAGCACACACCCATGCACGCAGATGCACACACATGCAGACACAGACACACATACACACTGAGCATGTAAGCCTTCTCTGATGTGTAAGAGCAGATGGGGAATCAGACCTGTGACCTGAAACCAAATAACACAGTTGACCAGCTGTCTTCGCCCTGTCATGACTCTGCCATTGAATAGGTGCAGCGGGTCACCGTGTCGAAGAGTCTCTAACCTAAAATAATTTAATTAATTTGGGTTTCATTGAAGAGTTTTAGTGTCCCGTGATGGTTTAAATGCTGCTTAAGAGGCTTTTACACCCAGACAAGAAGAAAAATTTGGGGGAAGCAGTTTGACTTATTTGTAGGGGATAAAAATGATGAAATACTGAATATCAGCACAGCATTATTAATGCAAAAATATCCATATCAGCCTTCAAAAACACATCAGTCAAACCCTAGTATAAGCAGTAAAACTATATGCTGATTGGACATTTAGATGCCTAGATTAGTGGTTTTCAAAGTGGGGTCTGGGAACACACTGGGGTCCTTGAGGAGCTTCCAGGGGGGTCCAATTTAATTTAATTTCACTATAATTTAATTCCCTACAAATTGCTATAATGCTAAAAATGTAGGAATGATTATTTATACACAATGTTTTAATCTCACCATTTTTAATCTATTTGTCAGTGTTCAAGTATGACATCTAAACAATTTAATACTTAACACAAACCAAAATGTCTTTTAATATCAGGGCAAAATCATAATAGAGCAAAATAATAAGGGGGAGCAAAATCACTTCAAATTACGGTCCTTCGCTTAATGAAAGTCAACTGTGGGGTCTGGAACTGAAAAAGTTTGAAAATTCCTGTTATAGATCTGTTATATTATTTGCTTTTCATTAGAAATTATGCAATAATTCGTGGTTGCATAAATCTGACTAGGAGCAGCCAGGCCTTTCACTGAGTCACCGCCCGTTTCTGACCTATTCCACAGCAAACCGTGTCAGGTGTTGCTTGCGTATCCTGTATGACGGCTCATAACAGGATCCTGTTGGACCGCTAATCCCCCGCATGTCTCCCTCATATTCTCACGTTTCTCTGGTAATTGTGCTTCCTCCGTGACGCCATGTGAGAAAGCAGAGTCTTGGCG
Organism: Neoniphon sammara; assembly: GCA_900302535.1. Lineage (NCBI taxonomy): Eukaryota > Metazoa > Chordata > Actinopteri > Holocentriformes > Holocentridae > Neoniphon > Neoniphon sammara. The sequence continues at coordinate 54,255 of OMKZ01021866.1, read as the reverse complement.
TAATGAGCGCCAGAGCTGTGGTTGCTGCCATCTTGACATTGTCTTGCCCGGCTGACAGCACATCCCACTCAGTCCATGTTCCCTCGCTGAAAACTGTCCAAGGAAACAAAACAAGCAAAGGGAAGAGATGATATGTGGTTGGCCCAAGTGCAGGCTGCCTGGAGGAACATGATGCACGTAGCGGAAGAAAACAGAAGGGGAAATGTCCAAGCCTTTGTGGTTCGCTTCTCTAAATGGCATGATTTTCAACCAGACAATGCTCACGTAATCTCAGCCCCCTCCCTCTATGATGGAGCTGACAATTGAGCTATTACTATGGTTATTATCAGCAATTCCAGCAGTTTCAAACATGGGAGAGATTAGGTGTGATTAAACGATTAAACGCACTTTCCCTGGGTGTGTCCATCCAGAGAACATCAGCTGAGGTGTAAACAGTGTGAAAAGGATACAAGTAATTGACCGACTCACATCAATGGAAAAATGCATCAGTGCCTCATCTATCAGTGTTACTGTGTTACAGTGATGACTGAAATCTTCGTAATCTATCATTCCAGCGATTTGATTCAACAAATTTGATTTTTTATTGTCACAATTTTTAAAAATGGCCACATAAAAGGATTTCTAAACGGGTTGCAAGGGTTTTGTAAATGTGCCTCGAGGTTGGATAAGGACCTGAGGAAGTTCACTGGAGATGAAATCATGAAGATAACAGACATATTGTGTTGTGTTTATACCTGTAGCTTGGCAACCACTTGAAACAGCTCATACAGTCACTGATGATTGGATAGGAGCTGGTGACCTCTCAACCAATAATGTAGAGTTGAGGCAGCCCTGGGATTTACAATCTAATTAGGTGACAGCTGGTTATTAAAGGGCTTTTTGTGCAGCTCAGGAGCAAAGACACAAAATAGCAGTGGTATGCTTTGACAAATGAGGTGGTGAAACCTTGGCATCAAAGCTAAGCTCACTTGGCTGGCAGCGCACGTCGATCCATATCTCAAAATGTCACCATAGCTTCAAATTAACAGCACAGTCTGCCATTTTTAATTTCAGATAAAGAATTGTAATTTACTCACAGAAATCAAATGCAGAACATCACTTTGGAGTAATATTTATATTTAAAAAGATATTTGTTCCCCATTTGTCCCCCCTTTTACTTTGCTCTTTGGCCTGCTGACACGGTCTGTTGGTTGTCAGCAGTTCGGTCCAGAGGTGCATATCTCCAAATCTGTTCAGTGGATCGCCACTAAATTTGGTGGCAACATACATTTTGCCTAGAGGATGATACCTGTCAATTTTGGTGAACCCATGACCTTTTCTCTAGCGCCACCAGCAGGTGAAATTTTTAATCTTTCGTGGGGTATATCTCCAAATCTATTTGGTGGGTTGCCATGAAATTTGGCAACAACATTTATGTTGGCTAGAGGCTGAAACCTGGTAATTTTGGTGGCCTTATGAACTTCCCTCTAGCGCCACCAACGGGTCAACGTGTTAATATTGCAATGGCATCTCAAAATCTATGTCGCCGACATTTTTGTTGCTTAGAGCATGACACCTGTAAATTTTGGCAACCCTATGTCCTTTCCTCTAGCAACACCAGCAGGACAATTTAGGGAGGCAGCCAAGAAAAGGAAAGGCTAAGAGAGGCATGTTAATGACTAATGGCTGGGAAGGTGTAGGCGACGCAGGGCCATGCAGAGGGAGCAGAACCGGGGACAGCAGGGCAGGAAGCAGAGTCAGGCCACCAACCTAAAGGCTGGAGACACACATACTCACACAAACAGAGGAGAAAACGGCAGTAACAAAAAAGCATAGCAACAGAGGATCTCTACCAACCAGGGGAAAAGAAGGAAGGAGAGAGAAAGACATCTAAACTGGCAGACCCTAATCTAAACTAAGACAGGACTGTCTGAGGACAGTGACTGAGCCTCCCTTGTCACTTGTCAAAATGCATTCACCTGAAGCATGTTTTGAGCAGTTTATTTGCTTTATTCAAAATCTGGAGAGTTTGCTGTTTTAGGTTGGATCATGTGCAGGTGAGAGCGATGCCATTCAAACTTGGGTGGCACCAGGCAGCTCCTCTGAGATGCCTAAAAATGTGAGTCTCTGTACTCTTTCAGGAAAACCTGTCTCTCATGTTATTGTCATATGGCCCTGTCAAAACTCTTCTCTCCAGCACAGCAGAGAACATCATTAGCAGCAGCACAACACTTCATCCTTATGAACTCTGGCCAGGAAGAGAGCACAGCGGAGCCGGCTTCAGAGAGAGGCTAAGGCAATAAAAGAGAGACTGCTGTGATTGAAGTTGAAGGAAAGGGACAGATGGGTAGTGACAGAAAGTATCACACTGGTTGCACTCAGCTACACACTCATGGAAAGTCTCAAAACTTTATCTGAAATCTGGTGAAAGTGGAGGAGTTTGGATTCTTGGGAAAAGAAATTGCACTGATGGGTTGATTAAAAGTTAAGGCCAATATTTCAGACCACCGATATATCAGGGCAATACTGGCCTTGCAATAGAAACCAGGTGTCAGCCGGTCAGTAAAACCAATAAGATGCAGGTGACGACGTGGTTTTACTCAACCAGGTTCAGGAGGTCAGTCTCTAAAACCTGGAATGAAACCTGCCTCACCCTGCCTGAGGCTGGAAGCACGCTAGAGGATAATCAGGCCGATCAGCACCATATTTGAACATCACAACAATCAGATCTGAGGCTTGGCCAGGCCCGACTGTCCACACAGATTATCTGGCAGTGTGAGGAGTTCACAGCCTTTACAACCTTAACAAGATCAACTCACTGACAGATCCGAACCACCCTAATAAGGCAATGCAAGGCATGATTATTTGTAGAGAACATTTCATACAGTAAAGTGCAATATCACCTGAGCCATTAATCAGAGGTTTTAGTCTAGATTTGAAAGTAGCTAAAGTTGGCATGCATTTAAGATTATCAGGAAGTTTGTTCCAGTTGTGTAGAGTGTTAGATGCTGCTTCACCATGTTTGGTTCTGACTCTACTACTATCTGACTATTTCCCAAAGATCTAAGGGACCTAATGCCAGAAATGTATATACCAGAAATGTATTTTGGCCCTAAGACTTATGGTTGAATTATTAAGGTCTCCATGTTTGGATTGAAACTCAAATACTTCGGGATCTGTCTGGGTCCTAAATGGCTTAGGGAGATCCCTAACGTCACTAATGTCTCAGGAGTTAGCAGGATAATCTCGGTTATATCATCATCAAATGTCTAATGCCCTGTCTTCATCTATCTGAGATATTCTCTGTAGTCATCTATCTGGAGCATATTTAGGTTTGGATTTTTAAAGTCCTCCAGTGTGTCCCCGGCCTTAACGAACCGCTAACCAAGCTCCAGAATTTCTTTAGTGTAGGTTTGGATGGAGTTTTAGTGTCCCGCGATGTCAAAATACTGTTTCAAAGGCTTTTCCACCTTGACAAGAACACAATTCTTGAGGAGACACTGAACATTGAAGACTTTCAAAATTCTTGTTTGGAAATTTTTAGAATGTTTTGGCATGAAAGTGATCAAACTTAAACATACAGAATATTGGCACCTTCAATCTGTACATTTTTGCATTGGTATCAGACTTCAAAATCCACATCAGTCAAGCCCTACTTAAAGTTATCAATCAGCTAGTTGACTTGCTAACTGATGTTGAAATAGACACTGAGCGGGGAGTAATATCACATAGGTAGTATAGTCCAGATGCAGCTCTTTTTTCTGCATCCTTCCCCAGTCAGGAGGCCCGTCGCGCAGTGTGTGCTTTCTGGATCGTCTGAGCGATTCTCTGAGGATCTGTAGTATCCATTTTCATTAGACTCTCTCACCCCATGCTGCTGCTTTGGCCTTTACAACATCACAGCAGCCATTTATGAGCCACCCCCAAGGGCATCCAGAACAGTCCTGTCCCCCTTTATAGCCACCCAGGGAGCCAGGCTGTCCCTTCATCTTCCCTCAAGCCTTTTTACCTCCACTCTCAACTATATAGGTGTCACTATGTCTATTCATCTCTGTCTGTTTACCTGCATGGCGGTGTCTCTCTCAGATTATCTGTCTGCCTGTTGCTCTGTCAAACATAACTCCATAGATCCACACACACAATACATTTTGTTATGAAACAACTGCTGCATCGCGGAAAAATGCCAGTTGGCCCAGGCTTTGTCATATGTTTTGACTGGATTAAAAGTGCATATGTCAGAGTCCCTTTAGCGTAATTGTAAGTGCAGGCAAATTGCATTAGCTTTATCTTCCTTCGTGACTTGCCGTGCCAACTCCACAGTATACAGGGTGCTGTTTTAAATGCGCCTGATCATGAGTAGAAAAGACTGTCTACTCCTATGTTTTTGTTGCTCCAAAAAAAGAAGAAAAAAGAGAATTGTTCTGCTGCCTGTGGCTGTCATCTTTTCGTGCAATTACTTTTCATGCATAATGAAAGTTGAGTTTTGAGCAAAGTAAGAAATTAATTGGAATAGGCAGCAAATCAGGACAGCATCTACTCTGTATTGTAATGTTTTGCTGCGTGGACATCATTATAACTCCACTGCACATTACTCTCTCTAACTTCAGAGTGTTATAAAAACAGTGCTTTGAGTAGAATTAGTTATTGCATAATTTATTAGAACTGGTTTCATCCTTGTCCTCTTGCAACCTGCAGTGCTGTAGGTATTGAAAGTGCTCAGTGCATTATTTTAGCTTTTCTGGGAGCTGAAAGCAGAAGTCACATTTTAGCTTTCTTAAACATGGACTGGAAGGTTGCAGCTACTGCTGGTACTGACCCACTGGGAAAGAGCGGGAAAAGGAGAGGTGACATTAACAGTATCCGGGTTTTTTACCTGTGCTGAAACACCTACCAGCCTGACTGCTGGTGCAGCAATAAAAGTAACTAGTATTTGAGGGAGAGCAGATTTTCTTTATAATCTGTATGAATCATCTAAAAACTCAAACTTTCTGTAAATTCAAAGTCAGTTTTGCTAGTCATCCTTGAAGAACCGCTGGACATCTTGCTGGTATTTCAGACTAGAATTCTGATTTTCTGGTTTCTGGTAATGCTTGTCCAGGGTCAGTCTGAATATTAGGCATCTGGCTGTCTGGTGCTGGGGTCAGACAACACAAATTCAGCGTGTCTGACGAATTTCTAACATCATGCTCAAATGTTAAGTTTGTGAATGGCAGCTGAGCCACTTTAAACTGTGCAGTGTGACACGTTCCGAGAATTGAGTGATGTTGTCTTGGAAATGGACCAGGACAACCCAAAATAAAGTCTAGCATGTCAGAATTCGTTTGGCTTTTGTCAACCAGTGTGACACCACTTGGATATTTGTACTCAGCTGACAGGCTGTTTATTCCTTCATCCTTCCTCCTCGATCACCTGCAAACGTCTTACTAGATGTGAAAGACGCCATGTGCTGATTGGTCGGGATCAAACGTGTAGTGTAGTGCGCAAGAATTTATGTCCTGATGAACGCCTGACATGGTGACATGACAGGGTGGCCAACGTGACAGACAAAAAATCGTGTAGCCTGGTCCTGGCTTTAGCGGTAAAAGTGACTATTCCACTGTTTCAGCCATGTTTCGTGTCAAAGTGCGTTTGAGCAAGAACCCCTGACTGAACCACTGCTGAGCCAAGCATAATAAGATAGACCAAGGGTTCATACTCAGCTGTTTCTTCAGATCTTAAGTGGTATAATCACCAAATCAAATCAAATCAAATCAAACTTTATTTATAGAGCACTTTTCATACCAAAGGAGCCGCCCAAAGTGCTTTACATAAAAACAACACAACAAACAATAGACACCAGAGAATCTTAATTATGGCAAACAGTGCAGACGAGTCGATCATACTTAACTAACATCACAGTGACTAGAATCAGATTTGTTTGGACTCCGCTTGCTGCCAAGCTCTCTAACCTGGCACAATGACGGGTAAACAAATTTCTCTAGAGTCCATGTGACTTCTGTTTTCCAGTCCACTTGTAACCGGAGAGTGTGAACCTAAACAAACCAAACCGCAATGGGTCAAACCAAATAAGGTGACATGTAACTGTGATCACAATCATAACAATTTATATTAAGACTGTTAAATAAAACATTCACTCTTAAAATGTAAAAAAATATTTTTTCTGTATGTTTCTTCAGTGGTTGTATGTTGTCAATGAGAACTTCGTGAGGGATGCTGACCTTACTCTGAACCACAGCAGGAAAAAACAGACACATTTTTACACTCAATTGACTGCCGGAAATTTATTCCTCAGCTCTGTGTTTCTTTGAGAGACTGCAATTAGCGGCGGTGAACATCCCTTTATTTATATTAGCTATGCTGGCACAGCGGCCAGGTCATTTGCTTGCTTATGTGTCATAAGCAAGCAAATGTATGTGTGTGTGTGTGTGTGTGTGTGTGTGTGTGTGTGTGTGTGTGTGTGTCACTGCAAGGAGGAATTCCACACGCTTCTTGGCCTTTAAGCTAGAGATATTATCACTGACAGAAATCTGTACAGGGTCTATAACCGTCCTGCCTTTTCTGAGAATAATTACCATTTGAGCCTGATATGATATACGATAATATTACATCTCTGCAGGTATTTCATAATAATATACAAATATAATGTTTTTCAGAAAAAAATGGCATTCGTTCCAAATTCCCAATCCACGTGAACAGCGCTTACCTGAGAAAACGAGGGCAGAAGTTTGGTCGCTATGGAAACGGAAACTTTGACTTCCAAGACGCAGAGGCGAGTCCCGTCGCTCGAGCGCGGCTCAATAAACAATGCCGTCCGTGCTATTTTTGGCTCTGGCAGTGAGTCAGATCAAATGCAGGCTCAGGAGCGTTCATCATCATATTGGATGAAACGCGCAGAGGAGGAAAAAACAAAAGGCAGAGGATGAATGGCAATTAACTACTGTAGTGCTTGTTATAGACCTACAGCTCCCAGAGGTGAGGTGGATGGCAGTGTGGATTACGCTCAAGTTTAACAAAGTGGCAGTTCCAGGGAAACACTTGACGGCACGTGCCCTGACGTCTTTATTTGGGTACGTGCCGCTTTTGAGAGCCGAAACATGCACGCCACATTATTTCTTCCTTAGTGCCATGCGTCGATGGACGTTAAAATACACAGTGGACATGTTTTCCATTTCAGTTTCCGTAGTTGTTCGTTACTGAAAAATGCCGTTGTGGTGTCGTAGGACTTTGTAAACAGAGGCGCTGGAGCGTTTCCCATCAGGCCTCGGTCTTTGCCAGCTAGTGTTGCTTTTCCAAGACATAGTTCATGTTCGTTTGCCCACTGTTTTTTTCCTGGATAAATAGGAGTAATTTGGGGTAATTTCAGTTAATCCTACAGAGTTTGAAGCACTGAATAACCATCCTAATGCGGCAATCTTACTGCATTAAATTCCCACCAAAACTATCCGAGTGGATAGATTGCACTAGGGTTTTTTTTGGTGAACTGTTCCTGTAAAACAGTGTCAGGTAAGTTAATACTAAACTGACTTTAAAATGCATCCCTGTGATCATCTTAACATTTTGGCACCATTTCTGCCTGCGTGGCAAAACATGACCCATGTGTTGTCTAAATAGAGACATAAATAAAAGCATTTTACACCAGTCTACCTGGCAGTTTAATAATATTTTCATCTCCCTTGGTAAGTGTACAACAGCAGCCTTTATGACTGCTGCTGCAGCTGGACTCTACTCTGTATAACTTTTACTCCAAATCAAAGCTTTCTCATGCACTTTGGCCATTTCACTTTCAGTTCAGTTAAATAAAGAAGTGGGTTTACGTCAATATAAAAAAACTGAGAAACTGAAAAGGATCTGATACCTAATCTGGTCAGAACTTACTGACAGTGTGTTATCACCTGTATTGCCACGTGAATTTGTTCTACATTTTGAGTGGAAAACACTGAATTGAAAAGTGGACTGACCCCCAACCCCCGATTCTCTGATTTCCCAATTTGCAAGATTTTCTCAGATTGAACCAGACCTGCCCCATGATTATCAAATAGGAATGAGTCTTATATTGACCAGCAGGATGACCTTTAACCTTTCACCCCCTGGCAGATCTGCACCCCTGACCTGGTGGTGTTCCTGGCCTGCGCCAACCACCGCTTGAAGGAGCGACTGGAGAAGCGAGCGGAGCAGCAGGGGCGGCCGGACGACAACCCCAAGGCCACTGAGCGCCGCCTCACCAACTTCAAGCAGAACACCATCCCCCTCGTCA
>OMKZ01021866.1:31152-45980 GCA_900302535.1 Neoniphon sammara | reverse complement strand
AGAGGGGCCTTATCGTCACGGTAACTAGCATCGGTTATTTTAAAGTGTCATTTGTGTTTGTTTGTGAGGGGATGAGAGAGAGAGAGAGAGTTTACATGAGTGTCTGTTTGTGCCAATGTGTAAGTGTGTGTATGAGATGCAGTAATGATGCAGTGCGTTTGTATTTGTGTGTGTGTGTGTGTGTGTGTGTGTGTGTGTGTGCATGCATATGCTCATTTGTGTGTGAAGGAATTAAGAAGTGAAACCGTATATCTTCCTTCTTGTTTGTTTGGGTGCGTGTTTAGTAGTGTTTGTATAGTATGTATTTCCATCTAGTCTCACACACACACACACACACACACACACAGCAGAAATAGGAGGCAGATAAAGCCACGTAGCTCCCCAGACTCTATCGGTTTAGCTCTGCATTGATTTGCCAGGCTGCTGGGACTTTGAATAAGGGGGCGGGTGTTAATTGGAGGCCTTTGGGCATCTCATTAGATCCTGTTGTTGGGTGCAGAGGGGAATCAGGCTACCCTTGGTATGTGTGAAGCGGGTGCTAATAGAGTTGTTGGCTCCTCCAGCTAACGGGAAGTGGCTGCCCGCTGTTCTGGTGGGAGTCCTATTGATCTGTCTGAGACTCAGCGTGGCATCAACTCCCACACAATGTCAGAGGGAACACAAAACAACTCCCCAACTTATGTTTTGGTTCAAGATAGACTGTTTCTTGCATTTTTATTTAAGTGTTTGGGTGTTTTCATGTTGTTTTGTGGAGGTTTCTTAAAATCAAAACGTCACCGTTGTCTCTCCAGGATTTCCCATTAATGTTAAAAAGGCACAGAAAATGTAACCAGATGTCCCTTAGAAGTCAGAGCCAGCTGTTAGTTTTGCTTTTATGTGTCTGTGCAGGTTGGCTGACGTTGCTTTCGTTCTCTGTTTCTGCCTGGTTCAGCGTGCTGTGGTTGAAAGTGAACATGCCAGGGAAGTGAACAGCACTCAGGGACTCAGCACACGTTGCAGAGTAATATTCCTCCTTATGACTATTGCAAAAAAAACAACAACAAAAAACGAACCACTTTTCTGCTGTGAGATGCTTCATGCAGTTTCTTGTGCTCGTCTCTGTGTGGTTTTGTTTGCTTGCTTGTCTGCCTCTCTCTTGTTATTGAACATCACTTGTGTGTTGCAGCATTCGCCTGCTATACATCCAAGGTTTTAATATTCATGAAATTTCCTAGTGGTTTTTGACATCCTCCTGTGTGTGATTCCCTTTCTGCAGCACAGGCTGTGCAAGACTAATGTGCTTGCACAATCCATAGAGCAGAGGGTTCAGATGTCTAAATCTGGTTCTGGAAGGATCTTGAACATTTAAGTCAAAATCCACCCTCAAACACTTGCACACTGTTAAATATAATCAATTTGTGATGTTCACTGCAGGCCAGGAGTTTTTTGTGATGAAATGTTTTTCCCCTCAGCCTGCCTCGTCTACCTCTGCTTCATTTAGTGAATTCTTACAATTCCAAAAATGACTTTCAATAACCCACAGCTAATCCTAAATCCTCCAATTTTATTATGAATATTTCTTCTGAATTCTCCTGAATTAATTTTTCTGTACATTATTTGTACATTAATCAAAATGTGTGAAGTCAAAATGACCATTTTTCACTCTGTTACTGGTACTCTGTGTATCTGTTACATAGCTGCAGTGCCAACAGTTTAGCAAACTTTTTTAAATAAAATAGCAGCTAAATAAAACAATAAGTATGAAACAAAAATCAGTATTAAATCAAACAAGGGTTGATATTGTAGAAAATATTGCATATGGCCACAGCTTTCACAGTATTCAGTAATATCAAATACTGTCCCAAGCCCACCTACAACCCAGACCCTGTCTTGGGTTAAACTTCTCCATTGGGGGAACTGTGGAAGTCCTTTGCTTATCTTGGGGGAGGACAGCAGCTTGATTCCCTCTCAGTGGTGTGTTTTTTCTTTAATCTGCCCTGCATGTTAACCTCCTATTAGAAGTTTTATTTTGATTACAGAAGGGACAACAGAAGAGGCTGCCATGTAACGATGTTTGATATAATCCATTCCTATAAACAGGAATTGAAAGGCTCCTTCTTTCCCATGTCCTCTATCCTCTTTTTCTTAAAGGAAAATTCTGCCCTCAGATACTCTCACACTGTCATATCTCCAGCCTGTGATGTTAAATGCAGTCCAGGAGGAATTTTGCCTTGAGGTGTTGCGATTAACGTTTTTGGTCTGCCTGCTTTCCCTCAACCTGCTTCATCTAAGTCTACTTAGTGATTTCCTACTTTCCTACGTTTCCCAGAATGCCTTTTGACAACATTCAACTTTTTGCTTCTAGTGAAAGTGGGCATGTAGCTAACCAGCTACTTTGTAAGCATCAATCGAATCAAGTCAGGTCATTTTTATTTATGTAACACAATTTCATACAAATGTAATTCAAAGTGCTTTATACAGATAAAGTTGTAACATAATAATAAAAGCACAAAATATGGACAAAAAATCTATCAGGATAAAAATACAAAAACAAGAAATGAATAAATCAGGGCCTGTACGACATTGCAGCTGTGCCCATTACTCCAACATGTCCTGTGGCTGCATTGCATTCTGGTTTATTGGAGAAATCTGTCTCTTCCTGCATAATTATTGGATGTCGGTGCAAAATGATAGTGAGTCCTAACTCCACTGTGGCTCTGCTGGTGTAACACCTATTAAATATTGCCTGAAATAATAACAGTATAAGATATGAATTGGTTGGTCTTCAGTTGGTTTACTGTTCACAGGAGGGTCAATGGTCAACTCAGTTTACAGTGCATCACAGATTACGAATCACAACAACAATGACAGCTATTATCATCATAAAAATAGCAACAGTAATAATACATTCATTAAACAGCTATGAGAATTGCAATAAATAGCAAAATTGGTAATTATCTGACAAAACTGCAAAGCTGAATTAATTCGGTTATTTATCATAGAGATCCACTGAGCCGTGTCGTTGCCTAGCAACCACAGACGCTACTCGTCAGCTTCTCTGATCGAACATTGATGCTAAATATTAACTGTTATTAATTACTGAAGAAGAATACTAACAATAAAGACAAAATAAACCAAGAGTTGTCATTAAATACCACCCATGTTTGAGGGGAGTCAGGAAACTATTACATCTGACTATGCGGACATTAATTTACAGCGTTATTTGTAATCAATCTCAGTAATCAGCATGTAAAATCTCAAGCTAGCTGGCGGACACAACAGTAACAAAATAACAAACTGTGAGCGATACAATGTTTAATTAAGCATGAAATAAGATGCCCAGATCCACAACAAAACATCAACAAAGCATCCACGTCTACAATCACCCACCTGAAATAAAAACAGCAAAAGCTGTGAGTTTGCTGGTCTTCAGTTGCTTTACTGATCTATTTATTATTTACTATCTGTTTAAATGAATGGGCAATACTATCCTGTGTGCCACACTGGAAATATCTCAGCATGAAATCACATCATCTGTTATCCACAGGAATAAGAGAAATTCTCCAGCAAACACCAAAATGGACGCAGAAATACAGAGAAAATCACCGGTGGATGTTATTGCAGCATTAAAGTTTATTATGGTGGATTTACATATAAAGACTGGCAGGGAACCACAGAGCGAACCACAGGGTCTGCGTGGGTATTGTATACATCATGAGTCAAATGTGCAGAAATTATTTACTCTTGGCTGTTTACAGGAAATTATTTATCCTCCAGAGCCCAAGTTATCCAAGTAAGAATTGTGCTTTTCACAGTTTGTCGACTGTTTGCAGAGGCGGCATCCCCCGATGCCTCCAACCACTCAGACACTCAGTTCACAGCCACTCTGACTGAGAGGGGAGCTGTGTGTTATTATGGTTTTGATACCATGTTACCGGCGCATAGATATCCATATTCATATTCCCCACCAGCCCTCTGTGTCAACTTTCCACCTCAGCTTGAACCTCATCGTCTGCAAAGTGAATATATTTGGAGCTAAGGTCAAAGACGAAAGCACCTTCACCCTGAACAAAAGGCTGCAGGCTGTTAAAAGAATCGAATCAATTGCCGACACGTATTTAAGCTTCAAGCGAGGACAGGCCATGTTTTACAGTGATTTTAAAACTGCTAATATGTCACGACTCAAAGCAGAGTGGAAACCTTCATCTAATTTGCTTTTATAAAACTGGCTATAAACTGCTGAGATAAAAAGAACATAACTGCGCAACAAATATCTTATAATTCTCTAACCTTTTATCTCCCACCAAGCCACATACAGGTTGGTTCTACAGTGATTTTCAGTTCACACACCAGTATTGAAACGTGCAGTCACACATATGCAGGACTTGGGTATTTTAAGCTAGCTTTGAACAAGACTTGAGACAATCTGAGCTGAAGATTCATCAAGCTTCTGGCAGTGCATCACAGTTCTTGCAGCCTGTTACCTCCTGCGAATCTCTCTGCAGTGTCCCTGCGGTCCCAGTGGCGTCTAATTAATTAAGACACACTGAACTATGTCTCTTAATTATGGGTGCATTGGTATGAATTGGCGATGTTTTTTACTGTAAAATCCTCTCAAATGAAAACCTCTTCAAGCCAGTTTGGCGATTTTTTTGGCTCTTGATGTTGCTTTTTAGTTATTTAATCAAATTTGATGGCACATTATCTACAGGAGTATCATAAAGTGTTATCTTCTAATGTATTATTTAGAAGATGCTACAGGTATCACATTGATCCCATAACTATACACATAAATAAATGTCAAACTTGGAGGATCTATTATACTCTATTACACTCTGAACTATTACTTTCATTAATTAACAGCTTTATATTGATCAGGTTACATATTTTAAATGAAACTTTATTCAGAGGCACATTGTCCTAATACAGTTTGGCATGTAATATTTTTTTCTAAAAACACCTCAGCTCTACCCAATTTCCGGTCCCCATACTTGTGAATGAGAGAAGTCCTTGGTCTTTACTCTAGTGGCTTGAACGTTTTGAAAGCCTATCGATGGATTGCTTTTCCTGTGAATTGCCTTCGCCACTTTCTTTGTGGCGTGATCACATCGCAGACAGGCAGTTATACCTCGAGTTTCAGGCAAACAGCGTCCCCCACCCACCCCCCTTCATTCTCAGTATGTCCCTTGCTCGTCAAATTGTCGCTGCAATCACACAATGCTTGACACCTTGAAAATCAAAGGTTGGCACATTGTGAAGTACTCTTGAAAAACAACAGTTCGACAAATAACGTCTGCGTGGCGCTCAGGCAGTTCTTACTCTGTGGAAGTAAAAACACAAGCAATGCCCTAAAAACACCAATTTACATGGGTGGAGGATTCTCGGTCAGGGGTTCTTGTGTGGATAGTACAAGAAAATGTCTTTTTCACACCTTCAGCTCTTAAACAGCTCTTATCGAGCAGCAGATTTTTTATACACCTAATCCCACATGGCAGAGGTGCGTGTGTGTGTGTGTGTGTGTGTGTGTGTGTGTCTGTCTGTGTATGTTTGTGTGTTGAAGTGTATAAACCCGACTGATTGACAATGCTACTGAAACAGGCAAAACTAAAGCGTGCTATCATTACAGTAATAACTGAAGTCCCTCTCAGATTTTAGTCTAAGAGTCGTTTTTGTTAAAATGTTCTCACAAGTGAGACCGAGCTCCACCTCGGGGAAGTGTGACTAAACCACGCTGAAAACTGTGACAGTCAGTCTGTGGCACTGAAATGACAGTTTTGTTGCGGTGAAATGTATCTGCAAAAAGAATACAACAGAGCCCAGAGACTGGTAAAAGAATGGAAGAAACTGAAAGAGGCCGAGTAATGTAAATAAAGGACACTTGTGCACATAAGATGCACATAAAAAAATTCAAGAACAAAAAAACATTTCAGGCATAGACCACCATCAGTTCAGATATATGTATATATCTGTACAGTATATATGATGTTCGTCTGCATGCATGAAGCTGGTGTGATCTGATTGTTTGGATAGTCTCACAAGTTTGTATAGTGATTTATTCGCAGTACGTATTCCAGGTGGCAGACTTATGCCTACCACCAGTACAAGGAATTCATGAACAGCCAACATGTTAGGTTGTGACTCATGAAATTAATAAATTAACTACGACTTTGAGGTGCTGCTGCAGACTGCAAATCCTGGAGCAGAGAACAGATTAAGACTGCGGCTCATTAAAGGATAAAACCATTTTAGCAGTGTTGTGGGATATTAGCTAAATCCCCCCCTCAGGTCTATTAGTGTCACAATTTTCAGTTGTTTGTAGTCTGTGATTGGTTTCATTTAGTAATAATTGCTAAACCATATATGATTTATACATTATTATTTTATAATAAGGATTGAGGATCGCACATGAAACTCATCTGTAGCTGCAGTATCTATAGCTATAGGGCAGCAGCAGTTACATTCAAGCCATACAAACGAAAGATATCTGAACCAGGTCTTCCTCAAATACTGATAGGAGATAACTCTTAGTAATTTAACCCATTTGGAGCAGCAGGTGGGAGGGGGCACACAGGGAATATCACTTGAAATTGCAGCATGAAGCTTTTTTTTTCCTTTTTATTGATTTTTACATATACATCCTTCAACACAAACAACAGAAAAAGGTACAAAGCAGAAAAAATCCCACCCCACATTTCAGTTTACATTTACATTTCACTTATCGCACTGTAGTCTTTGCAATAGTGATTTATTCAAAACAATGCTGTTGCAGTTGCTACTCACTCAAGAATGTTAATTTATATATAGTACATATGAGAAAAATAAGCATTCTTTAATTCTGTTATAAATTTTTTTCATTTTTCTTTTTTTTTCTCTAAGAAATAAAAAGAGCTGATAAGAATACCATTAAAATACCAGATCGATAAGCGGTATTGGTAAGAGTAGTGGCACCATTAAAATCTTAGCGATACCCGTCCCTCCTGTGTGGCCTAGGTCTTATCTGGACATTAAAATCAGGCATTAAACTTCTGTTTTTAGATTCTGATTGGATTATGTCCTGCTCCTCGGTCATTTTCCCTGTAGAAGGACTTTCAGTGGTTTCTTGACTAATGAATGCAATAAGCTCTGAGGCTTAATTGCTTTCTCTCTGTAAAAGGCTTTGAGTGAAAGTAATCCATTCATTTGAAATGTCAGGTCCAATATGGGAAGGCCTAACTCTAAAAGAACAATTGCAATGAGTCATTGACTCCAAATGGCTGAAGTTGAATTGGAATGACTCAATTGTCAATACACATGCCTGCAATTCTATTCATTCTCCGCATTTTATTAAATTAACTCGTCCTATTTCTGTCACCGTAAAAGTTTTGTCACCTTGGACGTGCAGTTGCTGAGGTCTTGAATCTGAACTGATGTCTGAGCATTTTAAGGACTTTTGTTGTCGGGGAGTATTTATAAGGATTTGTCTTAAAGTCTCAATTGTGATATCTGGATAGTCATACATGGAAATAATTAAGGCCCTTTTCTCTTTCATCTGATTTGACAAACACACACATACACTTACACACACACCACTGCAAAGAGGCATTACAGGAAATTGCAGCAGAGAGAAATAATTGTTTGTTTTGGTCTCAATTGAAGTCGTCCTGTCACTCCAGGAGCAAGGACCGATCTAATTAAGTATTCCCTCAGCGAGTTCAGCCCAGGCATCCTCCACACATGGTGCTAGACGCCACACAGATAAAGACAAAAAAAAAAAATCTCTCTCCATCACTAGTTTGTAATTTAGTTCTCCAGGAGCGGGGTTATAAGAGGTTTATTCATTATTCATGAAACATACGCTAATGGTACTGTGCTAGGATAATCAATATAAAATGAAACTAGATGAGTGCACTCAGGAGAGTGCAGATCTCCACCAGCCATGTGTGGGGACACAATGTCTAGATAGTTGTTATTGCTTTGTGCCAGAACTCTTTGTAGAGAGGGTGAGAGGGGTTTTCCTTGATGGCTTTGAAAGTTAGGCAAATTAGTCTGATGTATGAAACAGCGACGGCTGTTTTACACTTCATTTTTTACAGCAGGCTATTGAACCTATTTTAACCCCCGCTTGTTGACAGATTACATCACCCTCTGACACTCTTTACAGTGTTGTTCTCCCATGTGTCTGTTCATCATAGAGCCATAACTGCACAAAAAATCTTAGGCTGATAGGCCTAGTAGTTTGCAAGATTAGACACACAGACAGACACACCCCACCAAACACATAATCTGCTGGTGGAGATGATAAAGACATGACAGACTTTCTCCAAGAAAAGTAGAAGTGATCTAACTTAAAAGACACATCTCATCTTAGAAATAGGACTGATTAACTTTAGTCTCACAATTCAAAACAGCATCAAAATACAGAACTACACTAGCAAAAATGCAGTGTAAATTGGAATTGGATCTACCTGCAACACATCACATCTACTTCCTATTACCTTCTTTATCTTAAAGACCCAGATGCAGGATGGGACTGTTGAAACAATATTTCTCCATTGTTACTGTAGCTTTGTTTATATTATGATTGGCAGGATCGCAGATGGTGGTGTTTTGAGCTCTTCTCTTTTGTCTGAGCTTTTCATAAAAAGGCTAATAATAACGTGGCAACATTGAACCCTTAAGGAAAGTCTGCAAGTATTTTAATGAAGATGCTACAAAAAGTATATTTTCCAATCTGCAAGTCACAGTTTTTAATAACTTAATAAAGTATGAATTGATTTAGGTGATAAAATAAAGTACAAAGTTTTTTGTGCTGAGAGATTTTTGATAAAATAAATTCTTTCCTCTGCCTGATGAGGAGACAGTGACATCCGCTGTAATGGAATTGAAACAATCAGATAATGGTAGAGCTTTCCCACAAGTGGCTAAAGCTCCTAATTTGTCCTTGAAAATGGCATTTACACTTAAGAGCCTGAAGCAGCTCCTCTCTGTGTAAATGGATTACATGCAGTTACATTTTTGTTACAGCAGTTACATATCTTGGTTTTATGAAGAGGCTGCGATATGATAACAGTCAGTTTAGGTTTCCTCTGGTAATTGACAGGGAGAAGTTTGTGCAGCCTGGAGGGTTTTCAGATGCCGCGCTCTCAGGGGGGGAATCCTCAATTTGACCCCATCCGATCCTCTCCAGCAGGTAGACTCGCAGGGCCCCGGGGCTCAGGGGACTCCCGCACCGCACACACCAGGCGCCTGTCCCTTTTTTTAGCTTGTTACCGTGGTAACAGCCGGAGGAAGTGCTGGTTGTGGGTTATCTTTAACCTACATTTGTCTGACCTCCACTCCCACTCCACCCGAACCCCGTCTCTGACATTGTTTTTTTTTTTTTTTTTTTCAAGTAATCGTGCAAGGCGTCACGCAGGTAAAACCAAGGGAAAGAGGGAAAGAATGAGAATAATTACTGGCTCTCAGTTTATTTTTAGCCATTTTCACATGCCTGCGGTCACCCTTGCCTTTGAGCCGGGTGTCATTGGTGGGGAAATTTCTTTGGGAAGTGCTGATGAGGCCAGCGTGATGGCCAGAGAGCAGATTACGGAGGAGGGGAAGTCTGCTTCAATCAAGTTCCAGTTGATTCAAAAAGAGAGATTTTTCATGGTCCATTGAGGGCTGTGTGCAATTTGAAAGAGACCAATTGACACAGAAGGGAAAGTAATTATGCGAGCATTATCAAAGCTTCCGGTGTGTGTTGAATACAAAATAACCGCAGTGTTTGGCGCCCATCTTCCGACTTCTGTTCTAATAAATGATGTTAGAATGAATTCCATAAAGGGTGTCATGGTGGCTTAACAGATGTACTGGGTCTGGTTTCAGCTCATAACCTTTGTTGCATGTCAAACTATCTCTTTGTCTCTCTCTCTCTCTCTCTGTCTTTCCTGTCCACTTTCATTGTGTCTAATCAAAAAGCAGGAAACGCCACAAAACACAATCCTCTTGAAAAATGCATGACTTCCAGTGAACTCAATATCAAATAACTTTTTTTTTCTCCTTCCAGCTGGATGCCGACCGAGATGAAGAGGAGGTCTTTTGTGACATCAGCATGACTTTGGACAACAAGCTGTTTCCCTCCAAAGAGCCTGTTGCTGGTGAGATGAATGCTTGTCTTACAAATCAATGAGACACTTCAAAGAAGCTTTATGATCACACACTTCAGATGAACAGCAGGAAAAAACAAAAAAAAAAACTCCAAACTTCATCTTTCCTTAAGTAACTTTGACTTGAGCAATATTTCAATTCAATATGCATCTTCAGTTGTAGTCATCATTGTTAATTGTTAATTATTATAGTATTGTTTTGGTCCCGTCCATCTGTGTGTGTGTGTGTGTGTGTGTGTATACAGCATAGCTCAGTTTTCATCCAATTTGTACCAAACTTGGTGGAAGGGTTAAGGGTCAGGAAAGGAAGAACTGATCTGATTTTGAGAAGAATTGATGAAAAGTTAAGGTCACAAGGTAAGGTCAAAGTTTTGGCCCAATGCTAGTACGTATAGAGTATTTATAATGGCCACATCAGTGAATGTGTGCGAGATAGGCGTATGGCCATTATTAAGCACTAATATAAGTTATATATGATCTTTGTATTGGTCACATGACCTTTGACCTTCAGTGACCTTGAAACTTTAAACCGATTTTGCACACATTCTTGTCAAACATGCAGCGTGCAGATTTTGCACTCTGTTAGAGCCCCTGCTAGTATTATTATTGCAGTTATTATTGTCTTATGAAGACTCATATTTAATCGAAACATTACACTTTCATGTTCCCTTTCTCCTTCACACATTTTAGGTGCAATGTTTTTCAGTTATTGCAAATTTATGGAGCTCCAAGTTTTGCCAGATGTGTTTCATTTGCAGTGGAAACAGTCTGCTCAGCGTGACACAGTTCCCTGATGTATATGCGTAAGTTTTCAGCACTGAAACTTCACTTAGGATGCAATGTAAACATGGGGATTCTACCCCCCCTTGGTGTTTTATCTTTATTCTGATAGTAGTAAAGCTAAAAGTGCCACAGAGCAGGAGGGACCCAAGTGAGAGGGAAGCAGCAAGATAATAATCCCAGGTCAGCGTGAATAAATGTGACTCAGGCAAGGGGTCTTAACCATTACCGGCTCTGGATTCACAAAATCCACAATCACTTGTGACTACTGCTCATATGAATACATTTCACAGACATACTAGAATGCAAAAAATGGACAAAATTTGATTTGTTATTCCCACCAGGAAAACCAAGTGCATAAAAACAACTATGCCTGTCAAACAAGGAGAATGTGACAGTATCAAAGACAATAAGGTACAAGACAAGTGCATTTAACAGCCAAGTAATATAACAATTATTTGAGTCATCCATAGTGCCAGCCTGCTGACATCGTAAAGATGTTAAGCACGTTGTGTAAGCATATTCTGTATGTTGGTGTGTGGGTATGTTTGTGTGTGTGTGTGCATCTGTGTGTCTGTGTGTGTAATGTAATCAAAGCACAGCCAAGGTTTAAGAAAATGCATTGCAAAAGCCTCCACACCAAAGCAGCTTTGAACATGCTGCAGGGTATAAAGCAAATATAGAAGACAGACTTTGGAGGTGTATATACTGCTAACAAGCTGCAGAAGATCTGGATATTCATTTTTACGGTTGATGATGTTAATTTATAGGTAATGTTAGTATATAGGTAATGGAGAGGCCGTTCTTTACAGCGGCTTTGGGCAGAATGATGCTGCAGGCATGAGGTACTGCTGAGTCCTCTTATCAGCACCAACATACCTTGAGTCATGGCAAGGAACATGCTCAAGGGTATTAACAGAGACAGACTATAAAGGGAGATAGTCCACCTACAAGAATATCTGTGACCACCTCTGGGGGGTGACATAGAGCACTAAAACTAGGCCAAACAGAGTCAGATGAACAGCAGTCAATGAGACTTGACCATAAAATCGGCTCTCTAAATCATAATATTTTTTTAATGTGCATTAGTGAAAATTACCAGACAGTGGTTAAGAATTGGATGAAATCCTTAATGGAAAAAAAACATGCTTTTTTCCCTCTGGTTAGGTTTCATAATTTTACAGCCATCGATTTCACATCAACTTACAGTTATGTATTCATTATAAATGTTGGGCTGTGTAACATTGACAGTAATAATCCAGTTGCCCAAATGTAGTGATCATTTTATAGCATTGAGCCCCTTCGACCACCATATATTCCACTTGGTTTTCCAGATACTCAGCACTGCCCCCGATGGACAAAACACTGTACTGCGCTCTTTTTTGTGTCACAGCAGTCAATGGCCGTGGTTCAGTTTTCTCTCTCTTTAGGCTTTGATATAACTGCTTTTAAACACTTACCAACGAATGTGCACTGACGGGAGCACTTTCTGCTTAATCGTGTATACACATGGGAATAAAAACCAAGGGAAAACCAAAAACACCACCTGCAGTCCTAGCTCCCTGGTTACCATAAAGGTTGGCATAGCAACCAGTGAAGCAGGACGAACCATCTTGTATTAGAATTACAGTATCAGCAAGGTTAGAATGCATCTTTGGCCAGTCATATTGGTTCATAGAAGCTACCTGTTGCATAATTCTCGTTAATCAACCATTTAGAAAATCATCCCCTCTTGACAAGTGTCAGACGGTGCCATGATCATGACCTTCTGCACAGGACTAAACAAAAGAGGCTGAGGTTGGTGAAAAAAACAGCATAAATTAATGTTTTGAGGCAAGAGGAGAAATCAGTGATAGCACAGGCAGTAACTTCAAAACAGGCTTAGTTTTTGTTGCTCAGCAGTCAGTAATTTTTTATCATTATAAAGAGTAAGATATACTGGGCACAGCAGTCCCACTTTTTTAGTGCAGATGCAGCACATAGCAGAGAACTAAAGCTGTACTGTTGCATTGCCCCAAATTAAGTTGTGGTACATCTGAATTTGGCTTTCTTTTTACAGAGTCAAAAGTAGGGTTACACTGATTTATTGGTTTCTGAATATATTTGGCCAATATATTTTAAAAAATGTATCCGCATGTCCATGTCTTCCATGAGTATGATAGTATTTCTCTCATCTTGTTATTTTGAATTTGCAATATTCTCCTTGTTTTGTTTTTTCAAACATTTCATTACAAAGATATTTACTGTAGTAATAGTTTGGGTTTTTTTGCATAAAAAATTCATTTTCAGATTTAAAGATATTGAATATCAGCACAGAATATCGGCTATTGGCAGCTTCTTTTTAAAAACATATCGGATTCTGTATCGGTCTTAAAAAAAAAACAGTTGTCAAAAGGCAGTTTAAGAAAGAAATGGTCTGACATTCACTTATTTAGAGGCTCAGGCTTTGTGTTTTAATATGCTTATTACTTTCCTCCGTCTGAATATTTGAAAAAGAAAATGCTTCAGTGGCCACTGCTGCACCAGTTGAGGCTGGATGGTGGATAGTTAGATGATGTGGTGTTTCTACAGTAGCAGCAACTATATGTTGGTAGTATTATATAAAGTCCTATTGTTCCTAGTTACAGTTGAGTAGATCAATAAGGAACATGCATAGGCTTTATTAAGCAAAGTAGAAGCAATGACTGTCATTTATAAAACAGTGAATGTACTTAATTTAAGTCAATCATTACTAAATGACCAGTCATGCAAAACCTCCCTTCATTGTGCTTGAGATTATAGATTAGTCTTGTGGAAATGTAAAATGAAGGCACAACTGACTCAGAGATCATCGGAAATCCATTTATGTGTGACAGTTAATCATGTAGCTTCAGCCTGTGCATTTACACCCGGATATTAGCATCATTTTTTTTTCCCAAAGAGCAGTCTGAATTTTGTACATTTGTCGAGACATTACTCCATATATATTTTCCTTAATGGAGTCTCACAGCAGGTGTTTCATTGCTCTCCCATGGTGCAGCTTTCAAGATAAAAAAGCAAAAGCATTAATCGTGAATGGAGCACCACTTAAGCCGACTGCTAAAAGCCCTGATTTTTGCACCATTCATGTCTTGGGCGTGGGCAAGAAAAAATGAAAGAAATCACCAAGATAAGTAACGCAGAATCAGTTGCTGGCAGCTTTCTGCCCACTCACTCGTGCAGTCTTAACTTTAAATCAATGCTCTGGTTTAACTTCATCCTCACCAGTATTGTATCATTCATCAGGTGATGCCTTGATATTGCTTTGTTCTGCTGAAACAGAAAGGCATAAGGAACAGCTGAGGGAAATATAGAGACCCAGAGAAAATGGATAAAATAACACACATTCAAAGGGCCAGTTATCAAAGACCTTCACTGCAAAAAATCTGAAGAAGTCTTTAGTCTCATATTCAGTCTTAAAAAAAGTGAATAAATCAGTCAGAGGGATGAGAAAATCCCCATTGTTTCCAGTACAGTTTCTCTTTTTTTCTGGGAATAAGTATAAATATGTTGAGCCCACTAGGATCAAGAAAGTGACACTTGATTCAAGAAAATTCTGGAAACAAGGTCATTAGCATTGGAAACAAGTGGGATTATATCATCTCACTGGCATATTTTTTCCCCTTGATTTAAGAAAAACTAGATTCTAGGGCTGAATATGAAACTAAGTGACTTGTTAAGATGGAGATTCTTGCAGTGTGCAGTGAGCAGCAGAGATATAAAAGTACTATAAAGTCCCTCTGCTCTTTCTAGTGTCATATTCTCCCAGGAGAGAGGAAACTGCTGCCGCTCCCCTCCGTGCTCGTCCGTCCTCAAGCCCTGATTATCGCAGCACATTTCCTGAAGTGCAGCCAGCGTCCATGGCTGCTGCCATCTGACATCGATGGCCTCAGCAGGGAAACAAAAAACGCGGGGAAGCTTGCACCC
>OMKZ01021866.1:0-10760 GCA_900302535.1 Neoniphon sammara | reverse complement strand
ACAGGTAGTCTCTGCCAGAGGACAGAAGATGATAATCATCTGTGAATACCTGGCTCTGAGCCCCTGGCAATGCATCAAAGACATGTGACATGCACACACACACCTACACATACTCACTCACACACACACACACACACACACACACACTGCCCACAACCATCCACCTGCTTGGTGCTTCTTTTCTTCTTCCTCCTCTAAATTCCTCCTCTGCTAAATTCTTTACCCTCTCTCCCAGATCATCTCTCACAGTTTTTCACGTGTAGAAATTGAGATTTTTTTTCTCTTCCTCCTCCCATCACCTGTTTCTTCTCCCTGTTTCGTGCTCTTCTTTCCCCTCTCATGTTCCTCCTCTGTCACTCTGTGTTTTCCGTCTGACTGATTACTCCTCTGTGAGGATGCACTGATGCCTCCTGCTTGTTTTTTCTGTCTCTTATTTGTATGTATGTGTGTGTTCTGTGTGTGTATGTGTGTGTGTGTGTGTGTGTGTGTGTGTGCTCTCAGGCGGTCCAGGCTCAGGGAAGGCTCTCCAGTGTGAAAGGATGGAGGAGAGGTTCGGCCTGCGTCGAGTCACCGCGGGCGACCTGCTGTGCAACGAGCTGCAGTCTCACAGCGACAGGGGGCGCCACCTACGGGACGTCCTGGAGAGGGGAGAGCAGCTGCCCGAGGTCAGTGTGTTACTCCTGTTCCTCTATCAAGGACGCCCTAGAGTCACGTCATTTTTTTTGTTTTAATCTACTGATGACATTTCCGCTTTGTGAGATACTGGTGGTGCAAGGGAGAGTGACAAAAATGATGTGGGCATGTGTCAAAGAGCTGGATTCAAACCCAAAACATTTTGACAACATGGTATCACTCACCCGCTTATCCACTCCATGATTACTGTTCAACTCAGTTCATATCCAAAATGTCCTTCAGGGTGGTCGCCTATAGGATTTGAAATTTATGGTCTTACATTAGTTCTGAGAAAAGCACCCAGTAAAAGTAGAATTCCTGCATTCAAAATGTTCCTTAAGTAAAAGTGCATCTGTAGTAGCAGTAAAATATATTTCATTATGAAAAGTAAAAGTAGTAACCTGTAAGAATTGTAAGAAGTATTTTAATGTAGCTCTAACTGCTCCATATCATGTTGGCTACTTGACACTCTAACACTGCATCACATTTGATGTTTTGCATGTAAAAGCTGCTTCTGCAAAGTGACTCCGGCCGTCAGATAAATGTAGTGCAGAAAAAAAGAACAATGTTTCTCTGTGAATTGTAATGCAGGAAAAGCATAAAGTCTCACAAAATGGAAATACTCAAGTAAAGGGCCAGTAACTTAAAACCCTACTGAAGAACAGAACTTGAGTAAATGTACTTTGTTCCCAAGTCCTAACTGAAAATACATTTCAAATGCAAGAGGATGACATTAAAAACAAATTATAGGTTGCTGAATCATAATATGAGATCACTGCTCAAATGAAATAAAAAAACGAAGAGACTGGAGCATCAGACAAAAAGAAGCCATGCCTTATCCGCATTGACAAAACTTACGTCAGCCTCTCGTTTCCTGGCCTCTGGCTCAGCTGCAGTGGGAATCGCAGTCTGCTCTCTCATCTGCACCATGTTAGGCTGATATGTCTCACCCAGTTCACATGAGCGCTCAGTGCTTGTATTGCGCCTCAGGTATTCTAATTGGAAAGTTACAACTGGCTTCATTTGCATAAGTGGTCTTAATAGATCAGTCACAAACTGGGGAAAGCAGCACTGTGTTTGTGCACGGTCATGATAAATCTGTCTCTTTGTAAATACAGCTTTAAGGCTTTAAAGCTGTAAACCACAACATTTTCATATAAAGAAATTGATGATGCAACACAATTGCAATTCAGCTTTTACCCAGTTCATAAAAAGTTTTACATTTCTGGGAAAAATCCTCTGGAATAAATACAATAATCCTAAGAAAATGACATCACAGAGCTGGACACACTGATTGCCAAGTGATCTCTGGAAAAAATAGCACAGCAGTGATTGCTTAGCACCAAAAATGTCAACAATAAAAAGAAGGAGCTCTTGTATTATCACTTTAAAAACAGTGGCAGTTCAAGGAGCTGTTCATTTACAAAACACTGAATCACATCCTGCGAAGAAAGAAAGAAACACAATCGTGTCAACACAAATTCAATTGTCCCAGTTCATTGAATGTGGATTTAATCACAACAGGGCTCCAGTGCACTTCAAAACAGCGCTCGGGGTAAAACCTGGTAGAATATTTGCTGGCCTGCAGAAGGGCTTAAGGAAATCAATGGGCGGACAGAGCTGCAGTCTGATACAGTCAGGAGCTTTCACAAAGATTACACATTTATAAACACTGTCCCAGATAGAGCTGGCATGGCTGTCCAACCCCATACTGCAGCTGCAGACTGCTACAGTCATTCACTGACAGTGTAAACCAGATAAATTATCTATGACTCCAAACATACTGCAAGGAAAACATATTTGTGGAGGAGAAGTAAGCATGTTTATCAGGGCAGGAAGTCAACACCAGTCACCGGCTTGTCAAGTCTGTCAGTTCCACCAGCCGCTTGGGAAGTGTTTTTGAAGTCTGTGTATGTGGCTAGGAAAAATTCATAGTGGCTGCTTGTACATGTGGACAATAACGTGACTTTGGGTTATACTGCAACTAACACAATAGTCTGAATAAGAAAATTCATAATTTGACAAATCCCTATAATAATCCAGTTAACATGTATAAAGTATGGGAGCATAATGATTCATTCATTGCATCGATGCATCATTTATAAATTCTGCAGATTCAGCTGCATCGAACTGCAAAAATAAATAAATAGAATGAATCACTCCAACTTCAGTCTGAATTGATATCAAATGTTTTGAGCAGATTCGTTCATATTTTGCCTGGACTTTGGAATTCTATTGTGAAAAAGTATAGTCATACTTTATCCAACTTTGGCGGAAATTTTGGCAGAAAGTGCAGAAGTGAATTGATGACTCTAATCATGGTTTACAAACTCAAGATCGAATCGAACCAGTCCAAAAACTAATTTAACCGCCACCTCGTGATTGAACTGAATCTCAGTCAAGTCAGAGATTCACACCCTAGTTAAGTATTTACTTTGATTACCCTGAGAAAATTGGAGCAATTAATTTTACCAAAGCAATTTACAGCTTTGATTCTGCTCGATTACACTGTGCTGTTTGTGGCAGCCTCCGTTGCTCTCCAACAGACACAAACTTCTTCGGCGGTTCTTGAAAATACACGATCCACTTCTCTAAAAATGTCACTGTTATTGTGCATATGTCCAACTTAAATTAGCATTTTATTTTACTTTATTTTTGTACTTTAAACTTTGTCTCTTTTAAATTTAAAAGTGTTGACTTCTGCAGCATCTTTGCCCAGTACAGACTACACTCCTCCACATTACACCATTATGTGGCCACTTGCAGCTTAAACACATTTCAGTAAATGTGATTAAGCTGTATATCCTAATATCCTAGTGTCTATTAATGTGACAGCGCAAATTACTCCTCATATGTTGCTGCAATTATGCATACTTTAGTATAATTGCCTTAATATAATGAGAGTACCTCACTTACTTCCATTATTGCCTTAAAAGCATAATAATCATGTTTTAATAATTAATCTTCCACTGTGGCAGGTGAAGGCAACAAATATTTAGTTTCCTGCCTTCATATTCAGGGTGCTATCGCCACATTACAGCTGCAGAGCGTATGAATAGCAGTGCATTACAACTGGTGATTATTAATCCCAGTGTCATTCCAGCAGTTGTCAGGGTGCTTTTAATTAAAATGGTCTGTCCTGGTGTCTGTGACCTTTCACATCAAAACACCCGCCACCTATCATTCACATAAACGCTGCCTTGCATGTTCAAAGGCTTGCATGTGTGTGTGTGTGTGTGTGTGTGTGTCTGGATTTGTGCAAGTCACAGTCAGGCACAATCCCTTGGTTGAAGGAATCAGAAATATTGATTCGACTGCACACATAACAAATTTGAGAGGGAATTTAGTCTGGCAGTGTGTCCATTCACTCTCCCTGACAAACTGCTTGTAAGCTCACAATTTGTCAAACCGCATAGGATTTTTAACCTTTACTCCTCCAGGGAAGATTCACTGAGCGCGCTCGTTGTTTGCCGGCGACGTCCTCCTTCACATTCACAGTAACGCACACTGACACTCTGGATCTGTCCGGAACAACCGCAACCTTTGACAGGAGACCACTGAGAAACACAAAACACTTCGTACATTAATGGCAAGAAGAATTTGCCATATTCACATGGTGGCCATTACGCTCCTATGTTGTGCTCAGGGTAGTAAGTTCAAATAAACAAAACGGACAGTGTCATACTGCTGTGTTCCAGGCTGCACTTCTTACAAACACCAGGAGTCTGACAAAATGTTATTTCACCACTTCCCCACTGAACAACAAAGAAAACAATGGATAGTGAAAACCTGGAGGGACATCAGGCCATATTTCAAGGTGAAACAGCATATTTAGTTACAAATTACCAAACATTAGCCAACTTTAGACAGCAGCTAACGTATAGCATTCAGTCACATCCTAGCTCCCATATAATAGGGGTTATGTATAGTAAAGTTAGCTAACAAGCCTGCAGTGTCACTGGAACAGATCTGAGGTGACAAGACAGCTAGACATGGCAAGCTTGATTTCAAAAGTTGGTGTTACATCCAGTGCATTTCACTCCCAAACTTTAGTGAGCTTAAAAATAAATGTGGCCAAGATGTTATTTTCATATTTAAATTATGCCGTTCCCGTCATATCACTTATGTAACACTATCATATGGTAGCTAGGATGTGGTTGAATAACATTAGCTGTTGTCTAAGACTATATGCAGATGATGCTTCTTGCTCAGATGCAAAAGATGGGTGGAGCTTCGCAAAGCACATCTGGGAGGACTGCACACCTTCTCATCCATTTCCTCATTGCGTTGCTTTGCATGCAACTGGATGCTCCTTGCACAAAAGTAGAGGGGGTTTCTACTTTTGCACATGCAAAAAGATGCAAAGTGCATCGCCAGTGGAAGCATGTCAGAGGCACCAGCTATCACAAGGCGCGGGTGGCACTTCAGAAAAAGGCATGGTCTGTCTAACCAAATTAACCAAATCCTGTTTTTACCTTGAAGTATGACCAGATGTCCCTCTGGATCTATCACTATCACCCTGAGCGGCATGTAGGAGCATGATGAATATGGGAAAAGGTCTGTATATGGTCTTAAGTGGCAGGTGATGTCACCACCTGTTGTACTCTATTGGTGGTGACATCACCTGCTACCAAAGACCAGGCACCCTGTTTTCCACCATCAGTGGCCTGGTTTCACACGTTTTTGTTTTTGGGGTTTAGTTACTCTGTAAAGGTGCAGTAAGTAGGGTTTTACTGCCTGACAACACAAAAATGAGCATGATGCATCTGCAGGGGTTGATAGGGGTATTGATCGATTACTAATGACTCAAGAAACTCTCAACACAGCCAAACAAGGTCGATAAAAGGCATAGATGACTTATGCCCCTTTAAAGGCACCTTGACAGTGGTTGTTGGGGGAGTGCAGAGCATTACTCATTCTCGCTCCGTCCTCACTTTCCCCCAGTAACTGGAAACCCTCCTGTCGCACGCCTGCCTCTCTCACCACCACCTGATATCGATTCGAGTCCACATGCACAGAAAGACCTGAAAAAAAACTTTCCGGCATTGTGTCCAGTCTGTCTGTCCCGGTGTTTCTGTAAACTCACAAACTCGTTACAGGGAGTTCAGTAAATAAAAAAATTCTGGATGGATGTGGCCTGACCTCTGCAGAACAACATAAAACAACACAAAGGCAGCCCAGCACCCAATCTCCTCTCTGGAGATAAATTGCTTCACTTCATTGAAACGTACAGCAGAGTCCGTTCTCTGCAGACCGGACCGTGTTCGGTTGTCAGTTTTCCAAGCCGGATGAGGCAAGGCTTCGATGGATGTCAGGTGAATTCTTCATAGCTGTTGGGGATTTTTCTCCCTCGCTGAGTCTACAGACCTGGAGCTGAAATCCATCTCCTGCCAAAGTTTGTGTCAAGTGAAGACGTACAGTATAAAAAGACTCATCTGTCTCCGCGTGCAAGGGCCATTTCAGTTATTCATGTGAGCAATCCATCAGTCGTAGGCTATTTCAAAGCCAAAACAACTGTGGTGAATTAATTTACAGGTAATACTCACAAATTTATAACTGTCTTGACCATATTGAAAAAAAAGTCAGATGCAGAAGTACATAAGTCTCAGAGGAGAGACCAAACAGCATCCAAGTAAGGCTCAGCTGTCTAAGCCCCTTACAACACATTAAGGCCATCTCTCATGTGCTCCCTGGCATCGGCATTGCCAAAGGCTTAAGCATTCTTGTTGTGTGTGTGTGTGTGTGTGTGTGTGTCTCAGAGCAAGAGAGAGAGTGATAGAGTCAGATAGAGACAAAGATTTAGAGGAGGATAAGTAATCCCAAATTGGGTCAGATAAACACACCGCTCCAGGTTTAGTGCATGTTACAAAGCGATACACGCTGCACGACAACAAAGTTGAGTGTTTATCTGGCAGTGAAATACTGTTGTGTTGCCGACCGGTGAGGATAAAAACTGTAAAAACAGCACGGCGGAGACTTGGACTTGATGAAATGTTACAGTACTGTTGCCTGGCAACGCTGCCCTGAAGTGCAGCATCAATATTCTCTGTGAACTGTGATCCCTTTGCAGACAGTCGGTTTCCTGTCTGGCCACGGTCATGTACTTTGTGTACAGGTCTACTTAAATGCAGAGTATGGTCACAGGGGAGAAAGCAGCAGAAAGAAATAATACTTGAGTGGTGTGGGGTCTTATTTTCCTTCTTCAACCTCTGTGTGCGCCTCATCTCCCAGAGCCAGAGGTGGAACAAGAGGATCACAGTTTAGAACAAATTCTGCCGCTCCAGGTGAATTTTCAACTCAAGTCAAGAGCACAAACAAGAATCATTAATAGTTGATTCGAATCCCAAAATCCCCATCACTCAGAGTAATAAATTGCTTGTTTTCATGTGGGTGTTGAACATAATTTGATGCATCATCGACAGCCCAAGGCTTCAGTCAGGGTTGTGGAATTGCCCATGAATACTCAATTAGGAGCGTATCTTGCTTTTGACAAGGCTATAATGTAATGGGTAATATTACTGCTGTACAACTGATTGATACTGTGCACATCAACTGTTTTTTTTTTTTGTTTTTTTTTTATCTGCAGTGATAGGAAGTTTGCTTATATTTTCTGAGATGTGTGTCTGTCAGAAAATATGTTCCACTTCAACGTAGAGCCAACTTTAAATTCAAGTTAAAGTTTCAAGTTAATGTATCTCAGTGGCGCTGTCGGTTTCACAGCAGTTATTAAAGACATTACATAAAGACAAAGACTGGCAGGCACCCTAACAGTAACGCCAGTGCAAAGAGCTTCAGGCAAGCAGCATAAAATAAATTGTTGTCGTCATCAGCATCACGACTGACAACAGAACATGGTTTTCCTTTTCCTTCTACCAACTTTTAGGAGGCCTGAGGCGAGAGGAATGCGGGCTTCCTTAACCCTCTTTTTTTGCACTAGCAAGACTGAACTGGCTAGCAATGTCACCTCATAGTAAAGGTTCAATTTCAGTCTGCTTATCCTCCCTGTTTTCATGTGGTTTTCATTAAGTCTCCTTAGACAAGAGAGGCACTACTGCTCTTTTTGCACAGCATGCCAGTGCTGCAATCAAACTCCCATTTATTGTTAATCACAGCGCTCGGACGCTTGTAAGTGATTACAGCGTCGACTGCCTGACCCATAATGAGGGTTTGTGCCTGAGATCAATGGGCACAGCTTTCAGGTTCAGTTCTTTCAGATACCTCCGCTTTTAGCACCGATTTACAAAAGCGTTGACTGCGGGACCATAGCCTGTTTCATCAGCCATGCAGCAGACTAAGCATTGCAGACTTGTCAGAAAACTTGTCATTAGTTGTGTTTTCATGCTGGCTAAGAGAGTTGCGTTTACAGAGCAAACAAGAAAGATGAGTGAACACAACGCCGGGAAATGAAGACGGCTCCCCGGGTAGACATCCATTCACCGTCACCTTCTGGTTTTGCTCATTAAAAAAATCCAGGGTCCAACCGACTCTGCAAACTAAAGTTACTGCTAAGTTTCTCTGTGAAAAAGTGCAGCTGAATGGTAGTAAACCCACTGGTAAAGCAACCTGGTGTGGTTTGTGACAGCCCTCCAGGTGTTTGAATATAAGATCAGCAGATCAGTAGTGTCTTGTAGACTGTATGTGCACACTGAAAGATGTGAGGGTGATGCTCTGTTTTTGCCAGGGGCTTTTCCTCATCCTGTCTCTCAAAATTGGCAACAAAAAAAGTACGTCAGACTTACATAATTAAAAAAAAAAAGTGTACCCACCAATAGTTTGTAGTGTAAACAACTCTTTACAAATCTACAAATGAAGTGAATAATCAGCACAATGCTTTCTACCTGATGAGACTTTTATTCAGCGCAATAAAGTTTCAGTGACAATGCCTGGAGAACAGTCCCATTAAATGGCAAATGCTCAGTTAAGCCCAGGCAGCAGTCAGTCAACAGTTAAGAAGCATAGGGATCATTCAATAGTTCTTCAAAAAACACACAAAACAGAATCCAACATTTTCATTCATAAATTACACCAAATGGTATCCAATACACAAGAAAAATCTACCTTGTCACAAATATTAGAGCCCACCACAATAGACCAGACACAGAAAAATGTGTGTAGCAGAACTGCAAGGCTCATGTCCATCACTAACATACATGTACTATGAATAGACTCATTATTACACTAGAGTCGGTATGTATTTATCTCAGAATGCCGGTCTAAATAGTTTTAATAACCATCAAATCCTACAACAGAAAAATGTATATAAATAAATCTGCATATGTACAATTACAAACACTTCATGTGTGAAGATAACTGTGAAGCTATCTGTGAACAAATGCAAAATGTGTTCTCCAACCTGTAAACTCAAAGAAACAAAATGCATGTATGTGTGATACACTCTGCAAACGTGATATATTGTGTAGCATCAACAGCTATTTGCAGTTGTGGACAGTATTCAAATGAATGTATCTGAATACTCATTGTGCGCTTATATTACAAGAACTACAAACACAAAACCATCAGGCCTCTTCTGTAGAAGGGCAATGCCAAAATGGCTGCAAATGTTTTCAATGAAAAAAAGCAAAGGAAGAAAATGGCGAGTGTAGCTCAGCTTTCAGTAGCAAAGCATTTGTGTTAAAAGGTGGCAAATCATATTGCAACCACACGCAACTTTTAATACAGACACCTCTTGTTTTTTATTCCCATACACAAGCGCACCACAGAAGAAGTCAAGGCAGCCAGCCGGTGCTAAGTGAACGCCTCAGTGTGGGAGAGACCGTTTCCACAGAGACAACACACACTGCTGTGTGAACAACAGATGAAAGCTCGTAGTTAAATATGGCAACTGGTTACTTTGCATATGAGAGAAACAGTCAGCTGCTGAGCTCTGGACTCTTCCTAGATCTACAACGTCTGAAGTAATTAACAACAGGGCGATCATCAAAGGGAGAGTCACAGTGATTAGTGGACAGCGGGTCGTTCCTGAGCTCATGTTTCATGTAAATGGCCTCAGGTAAAACTCACTGAAGTCCACTGGAACCAGGGGAATCACTGTGGTAGAACTACAGGTTTCATTTATTTTGATGCTTCAAATGCATATATGTTACATTGCGTTGTCTTGCGTTATTGTACGGTATGATAAGGATGTGCAGCATGTTCCATTAGAGCTTTATTTAACCTCTAATGAGGTAAAGTTGACTGACCTTGCTTGCTTTTTTCCAACGATTCTCTCCTTCATATTCTCACCTGCTCTCTGCCCATTTCTGTCAGCCAATTAGCAGCCGCTCTGGAGCAGATGAGGGCTAAGTGCCTTGCTCAAGGGCAATTTGACAGTAGTTGTCTAGGGAGGGGAGCGTGTTGTTCACTTTTCTTACTCACATTTTTGCAGCCAGTCCTGCTATTGAAAGCAGCGACCTTGCAGTCACAAGTCATGCATAATACATAATACATTCATATATACAGCCGCATATACATATATTTATGCATGCATATATAAATGAAAGGGTAGGTAATAGACTTTAGACTTCTGCAAGGCCTCATAAGAGTGTATACACTGCAAAAAATCTCCATCTTAATAACTCTTTTAGTCTCATATTCATTATTAAAAAAATTTTGTCTTCAAACGAGTGAGAAAACCTGCCGGTGGGATGAGATAATCCCACTTGTTTCTAATGCTAATCAACTTTTTCCCAGAATTTTCTTGAATCAAGAGTCATTTTCTTGATCCCAGTGGGCTGATCTCCTTATTCTGCCTTGAATATATTTTTACATATTTATACTGTAACCAGTGAAACTGCATTAGATGCAAGTGCCATCTCATTGGCAGATTTTTTTCACTTGTTCGAAAAAAACAAACAAACAAGATTTTAAGACTGAATAGGAAATGAAATTACTTAAAATGGATATTTTTTGCAATGTATGAAACAGGCATACCCTTGCTTTTGCAGTCAATTTAGGCTGATTTGAATGTGGTGCATTAATTCCTGTCTGTTTATGCGGTAAACCTTTCCTCTGTGTGTGTGTGTGTGTGTGTGTGTGTGTGTGTGTGTGTGTGTGTGTGTGTGCGTGTGTGTGTGTGTGTGGGGTGTGTG
>OMKZ01021865.1:0-11757 GCA_900302535.1 Neoniphon sammara | reverse complement strand
TGTCCCTGCTCTGTTTGGCCCTCCTGTTTTCCTGTAGCCCTTCCCAGCCTGTGTTCCCCTGCACACCTGCCCTGTGTTAGTCTTGTCAGCCCAGCCCTTGTGTTCTTGCCTGCCACGCCCCTTGTTGTCCCTTGTTAACCTATCCCAGTGTTTCCCTCCTGTTCTTAGTGCCTCCCCACTCCAGGTGTGTCTTGTTCTGTGATTAGGTCCCAGTAATAGAGGTAATAGAGTTGTAATTCATCCATAAATGTTGGAACCAGAGACCGATTCTGAAGAAGAACAAATTGTACAGGGTCGCCTACAAGTGGACGCATCAGAATGGTCATTTTTTTTAATGTATCACTCTCTACAATATTAAAAACGTAACGGTAATAGATAACGTGAACCTTCAGCTTGACTGTGTTATCAATCAGCCATGTGTTGCTAGTGTTAGCTAGATAAACCTTGACCCCAATGGCCAGCTCCCAACGATTAACGTTACCTGCCTTGTAAAGATAAACACCCAGATGCTCCATTAGGAAGAAACGCTTCGAAAACCAGAGAAAGTCGCTGGAGAAAGGCAGCTAGCTGAACTTGGTCAACTATTATTGCACTAGCTAAATATGCAAATAGTGAGATTCGGAGCCTACGACTGGTTACCAGTCTATGGCGTAACAGAGTGGTAAACTTTCTTGGTGTCAATCCTGATTTCTGTGTAACAGGAAGTAGCATTTTGACCACCATGAAGCAACAACAATGCTCTGTGACAAGCAGAGCACACAGAATACATCATTATACTAGCGAACTATATGGCAAAACACATTAAAAACAGAAAAAACATGATTTTAAGCGGAGTGGGTCTGTAATAGTGATTCTGATAGCTAATTTCTTTCTTTCTGTCTCTCTCTCTTGCTTCTTTTTCTCTCTGTACCTCTCTCTGTTTCTCCTGGCCATGATGTAACCAGAGACACTCTTATTAAATTTAGCAGGGGAACCCAACAACACCACAGCACACATGGCCAGGACTGGCTCACACACACACACACACACAGAGAGAGAGTCCTGGTGTGGTGTGGTTCGGAGCCCAGCAGCCTGTTCTGCGGCCCATCTAACTACAGGGCTTTTCTGTGTGAGGTTTATTTTCGTGGACGCTCTGCTCTCTCCGTGTCCTCCCTGTACAATGGGCTCGTTTACATGTGGCCAAAATCAAACACACACGGACACGGACGCAGGCTTTTGCCTCTGTTCACTGTTGGCCATTGGAAGCACAGAGAGACGGGTTTTGACCACAAGCTTGTCCCCGCTTGAAATGAGAAGGGCCTTTCTTCTGAACAGAAAAGCTGGTGTTATTTTAGATCCAATCATAACTTCTCTTTGTCTTAAAGGAATATACCACTATGATTTAGAGTTAAGGACCATTTACTTCTGTCTATGCCTAGTTTACATTTCCCCCCAATCATTTTGCAGTGCATGTTGTATGTAATTACACTTTAAAGGAATACTCCAACGTTTTGAGCAAAATACCCTTTTTTTTGACTTACCCAGACTGAGATGATGTTGGATACCATTTTCACCTCTGTACATCCACTGGTTCAGTAACTATGGATAGCATTTCATGTTAGCTTAGCATAAAGACTTGAAGTGTACAGGAGTCATTAGTCTAGCTCCATCAAAGTGAAATAATAAACCTTACAGCAACTCCAAAGCTGTCTGATTTAACAATGTATCATGCATATTTGAAATACAAATTTAAATTTTTTTTAGGAGTAATTGTTCACCAGTTATAGTTCCTACCATCTAACTTCTCCTAAAATAAATAAATAAATAAATAAAATAAAATCAGAGGTGAAAATGGTATCAAATCTCGTTTCAGTATGGGTAAGTCAGAAAAATGGTATTTTGCACAAAACGTTGGAGTATTCCTTTAAAGTATTTTCGTTTTTCCATTATGTCCCAAATTCCAAAGACACCCTAAATCAAGAGACATGAATGTGACAAAGTGTGTAAGGCAACAGGTTTTATTTACATATCAAATAAGAATAAATCAGAAAGTTGGACCAAACCAGATTACAGTTTCATGTTTACTGTGATGAATTATCTTGCTCTATGGAAGCTGTTTTTCATACTGCCCAAGAATGAATGGCAGTAAACAACTTTTTCTGAAGAGGGAAAATGAGCCCTGATATCTCCAACTATGCTGACACCAGAAAGGAACCTGGATTAAAAAAAAATAAATAAAGAAAATGAATGAATGCATGTAACACCTACACAAACAAACATGCTTGTTCCTGTGAGTCTATATGTGCACGTGAATGAACTTGAATGCACACACACAGCTAAGCACACACACACTCTCTCCTCCCCGACACAAAGTACACAGTACACACACCACAAAACCCACCTATACAGGCTCAAGCACCTGGCCTATTGGCATCAGGTCTTTGTACCTCATTAGAAAGCCATCAGATCTTCCATGACTCACATCGCTGGAGGCTCCGCTCCTACCAAAGGAGGCCCCAGCTCCGAGGCTCCATACCCGGAGGGAGCGCACCGGGGCCTGGGTTGAGGAGAGGTGAGGTTGAGGCGGCACTGGAGGCTCTGAATGGGGCTGAGCCAAGCTTTCTGCTAAATTCCACAAAGGCCAAGGGCTTTGATATGGCTTTGTGGGCAGAATTACCTCTGAGGGCAAGACTAAGAATTTAAAGTCGGATAAATTGCCGCTAATCACCCCACTGGCTTCACAAAGTGTCATATTGCATGCATATATGACACACATGTGCACACATAGCTGTAACAGTGTGCCCTGTTTCTCACTTTGATGCTACATGTAAATACTTGTATAGTTACAGACATGTATGAATGATGGGAAATATGAAAACAAACCAGTAGGCCTATATGAAATATAGAATATACAGAAACATGAAAATATGTGCAATGTGAAACTGTTACAGGGAAATAGGAATATTAACAAAACAGATACACAGCAATGAATGAAGCATGGATTTGAAATATGTGGTAGTAAGCATCACAAACATCAATTCAGATTCATTTGTATGAATGACAAAAATAGTTAGCAAACTGCACCACCTGTGAGCCTGGCAGTGCTAGCTGGAATGTTCCATCTTCTGCAAAGGGAACAAGCTACAACAGCTAGCTAACTAGCTACATTTCTGCAGAATTATGAATCCCACCAGAGTTCTGGGCAAGATATGCCAACTTGGTTAAAGGAATACTCCAACATTTTGGGCAAAATAGCCTTTTTCTGAAATACCCAGACTGAGACTGAGACGAAGATGTTTGATACCATTTTCACCTCTGTACGTCCACTGGGTCAGTTCATATGGATAACATTTCGTATTAGCTTAAGACTTGAAGTCTGCAGGAATGATTAGCCTAGTTCCATCACAGTGGAAAAATAAACCTTACAGCAACTCCGAAGCTGGCGTACTTACACAATGTATCATATGGATTAGATAGTTATTAAATACACATCTTGGAATTTACAAAAAACAAACCAAAAAAAAAAAAACTGGAGTCATTTTAGGAGAAGTTAGATGGTAAGAACTTATAGTTCCTACCATCTCCCATCTCAGGCATCGGTGTATTTTCTAATCTACCATCTCCTACCATAACTTATACTTTTAAAAAATAAAAATTAAACATTGTGTAAATAAGACAGCTTACAGCTTGCTGTAAGGTTTATTTTCTCACTTTGACGGAGCGAGGCTAATGACTCCTGTAGACTTCAAGTCTTTATGCTAAGCTAACATGAAATGCTACCCATCAGAACCGCACCAGTGGCCGTACAGAGGTGAAAATGGTATCGAACATCTTGTCTCAGTCTGAGTGAGTCAGAAAAATTGTATTTTGTCCAAAACATTGGAGTATTCCTTCAAGGTTCAGGTTGTGGTTGGGTGAGGGCTTATGTGTCAAGCTTGTTTTAGCAAATCGACAAGAGGCCCACACATTTTGTGACCAATCACAGTGCTGGTGGGCTTATCTTTCCCACCAGCACTGTGCTGGTGGACATAATAATGCTACATTTCTTCATTACTGTGAAGAAATATTATTAGCATGATCCTGAACTCACACTTGAGCAAAGACACAAATGTGGATGCATGTGAGCCCATACACAACTGAGTTCCATTCTCAGGCATCAGTGTATTTCCTAATGACTTGTGGTTTAGGCCAATCAGATAGCTCTTATCTTCTCTACTGGAACAGACAATGAATGGATAGTTGGTTAATGCAGAGCAGCTTGTTTGTTCCCTGCTGGCTGCATGGCCTGTGGAGGGGGCTTACAATAC
Source organism: Neoniphon sammara (assembly GCA_900302535.1). Lineage (NCBI taxonomy): Eukaryota > Metazoa > Chordata > Actinopteri > Holocentriformes > Holocentridae > Neoniphon > Neoniphon sammara. Next base: position 7,471 of record OMKZ01021865.1, on the reverse strand, counting down.
AAATCTTAAATGAGCAAAATGCGTCACAGCGCCAACCACAAGGAGTGGAACCAAATACTGACATGCAGCCCGGTAAGCCAGGGCTGTTTTGTAGCCAAGCATGTTTACCAAAAGACCGCCAGTGATTTAGTGTTGCTCCATCCATCCACTGTGCTCCACCCAGGGGACCTTGCTAGCCAAGCCAACCTAATGCACATGTTTGCATCTCACCCATCTCCGCTAAATCCGTGCATTTCCCTCACCACTGCATCATTAGACCCAATCTGGCAATGATCCACTTCACAACAAAGACCAAGCAGACACAGTGATGTTATGGTATCATCATAACGCCTCTTAAAGGCTATGTCTATTAAAGGAAAAATCAAAGTCAAAGTCAAAGTCAAAGTCAGCTTTATTGTCAAGTGCACTAATATGCATGACATACAGTACAGATGAAATTACAGTCCTCTCTCAGACCTAAGGTGCAACATGTAGTGATAAATAATGTAAAAATAAAAATTAAAATATAAAAAAGTAGGAGAAAATAAAAGTAATATAAGTAAATATAAGTACCACGAAATTTAAAACAATATACACAGTATACAAATAACACTAAACAGTCAACAATGTCCATTTATTTTAAGGTGAGGTAGTGCGGTGTAGTGCAAAAAGGAAAAAGGGCAGGTTAAAGTGAATGTGCAGTCCCAGAGTTCCTATACTATTACACTGTGTATATATATCACCAGTCTGTGATCTTCAATGCATTCCAGCTGTTATTTTTCTTATGAAGTGTTGTAGTTTACATTTTTGGTGTATCGACTCTCCCACAACCGACCTCATCTGCTTCAGTTAGTGATTTCCCACATAGCCCAGAATGCATTTCAACGGGGGGGGGTTATTATTTTTGGCAGAGGGTTACATGCAGGTAGAGAGACAGCAACAGAGGTAGCAAAGTATTTTCAATACAGCCCCAAAAAAAGTCAGCTGAATGGAGAACAAATTAGTTTCATCTAAAGCATCTCCACCTCTTTCTGTGTTTGCCTGCAGTTGCTGCAAGTAACAGCCAGGTTGAGGCCACTGTATCCTTAAAGATATGCTTTCTATTTGAAAATCAATGCCTTTAAAACAAGGCGTGTGTGCAGAGTGGTGTGTTCCAGAGTGTTTGTGTGTGTTTTATGTGTGTGTCCTTCAAATCATACACTGATTGATGTATGCTTGACTCGAGCCTGTTTTTTTCATGTTTGAAATTCCCTGCCATCGTCAATAACAAAGCTCTTGGAGAATTGCCCCTTCGCATTTTCAACCAAATGATAGGTCAGAAGCTTAACAGGGTGTAATTATGTGACAATTTCCCTCATCCACATGTTCCATCACAAACACAAAGCTGGTCTTCCTCTGTAAATGCACAGGAGTTCCATATAAATAGGCCGCTTTTCGATCAGCCCGTCCTCCGCCGCCTGTCTCTTTGTGCTGCTCAGAATGGAACTTGTAATTGTCCTTCAAGGGAATGGCGCTTTCTCCACAACAGCTGGAGAAGGACACGCTCAAACAGCGCACACACACACAAACACGCAAGTAAGCATGCATACACATAAACTGTATATATGTAAAAGTATGCATGCATACATGTGTACAGGCTTGCATGTGTACACAGAAAATACTCAACACACAGTGAACAGCTTTACATGTTCCAGCCAGGCTGCCTGCTCAATAGCTCCCCTTACAAAAGCTCTGGATCCTCCAGTGGTGATAAAGGCTGTATGGATCTTTCTTTATAGAGCTTTCAGAATGTCTTCTACCCTCTTGGATTTTCCTTTAACCTGCAAAATAACAGATTGTCGTATCCCACGCAAGCTTCTTTTCTTCAGGCGATATGGGCAGAGGGTGGGGCCTGCAGCTGTGTCAATAGGCTACCGAGCAGCGCTAATGCAGCCTGCAAACTGCCTTTTATGTCGGCCTGCTAGCTAAAAGACATGGGTGTTTACACTTTTGCCGTTTCTCTAAAGTCTTACACCTGTGTTTGGGGGAGTGTGTGGCTTAGTGCAAAGGTGTGCACGTATACCTGTCGAGTGATGTGCTGCACCTGTTGCGCAAATAGACTCTGTGAACTTGTCTTATCTCTGACACAATTGTCAGCTTACATTTTCAGCCCCAGAATCTTGACTGTGATACTCAAATCAAAGTGGTATATTTTAGAGGCCTATGCAGATCAAAAGATTATCATGTAAGGTAATAGCCACATTTTTTGGACTAAAAAAAATGACTCTTAAGTGTAAAAGTGTTTACTGTAACAATATAAAAGAACGCTTGTGCATAAAGTAGTTATCGTTTATTTAAAGTATTTATTTGTTAAAAATAAAAATTTAATTTTCCGTTTTTAAAGGAATGCTTTTTAAAGGTTTATTTTTTCACTTTAACAGAGCTGGGCTGATGACTCCTGTAGATTTCAAGTCTTTATGCTAAGTTAACACAAGACGCTAACCATCGGAACCAAACCAGTGGATGTACAGAGGTGAAAATGTTATCAGTCATTTTGCACAAAATGTTGGGGTATTCTTTAAAAATGAAAATGAAATGTTATATTTTTAAAGAAAATCACGCTTTGATTTCAAAAATATGAGATTCATATTATTATAACCAATAGTTTAAATATTTAGAGCTATGTTTTTAGAACTTTTTCAGAAACATCAAGCTATATTAAGCTAGTTATTAATGTAAAATGTAGTTCAACATTACCGTATTTTCCGCACTATAGGGCGCACTGTATTATAAGGCGCACTGTCAATGAATGGTCTATTTTCGGACTTTTTTCATATATAAAGCGCACCGGACTATAAGGCGCATTAAGCGAAACAAAACAGATAAGTCAGTCAAACTTTATTAAACGCGTTCTCATTAACTCTCAACATTGTTCAATCGTTAATTAGCGTATTCACAATAACTCCCAACCTTGTTCAGTTGTAACACGTACAATACAACACAGTCTGATACCGCTATATAATGATACCTGATCTGATACCGATATATAATCCATATATAAGGCGCTCCGGATTATAAGGCGCACTGTCGTTTTTTGAGAAAATTAAAGGCTTTTAAGTGCGCCTTATAGTGCGGAAAATACAGTACTTTAAAAACCCACTTTTTTCTGCATTTCTTTTTTGCAGTAAAACACAGCTCAGCTTACCAATATATGCTTTTGGTGCTTTATCAGGAGTGAATTTCTCATTACAGGTATTGAATTGTGTGCTGTCACTATCAATTTTAATAAAATGTCGGCAGACTTTGAACAGTCTTGCCACATTGTGGTCCTGACAGCTTTGTGTGATCATGGCATGTATCTACTCAGTGAGCCAGTCAACAGTCACTTTAGTAAAGAAACAGGCATGGTGGCTGCATAAAAGACAATGTAAGATTAACCATTAAAGTGAACTTTGGCTCCAGAATGGTTTGGCCAGTACCAACATAATTTGGTGCCAATCCCTATCACTGAGAGATGGGAGCAAAAATTTGTTTCATTTGTAAGTGTTTTACATGCAGTGTGGCACACCAAAATTCCAGCACAAAATCAGATATTTGGCTTAAATACAAACAAAATAACAAAGCTGGATGGAGAGCTCAGTGGAAATTGGTGAGGCAGCCGCAGAACCAAAGGCTGTGACATCTCCGGCTGCGCATATTTTGATTATGCCTTAGTTTCACAAGTAGTTTTACTTTCATTTGGCAGGCTAAATATCACATTCATAATGGATAAAAGCACAGATTTAAATTCAGCCAAGTCTAATACTATCATTTTGTAGCTTATATTGCCTTTTCTGTATCATACTGTTTTTGGTGTCAGTAACATAAATAAACACTTATGGGAATATAGGATTTAATGAAAATTTTTTACACTTAAATTAACAGATTCAGACAAGAATTTAAGGCAAAACCAGTTTGTCCCATTTGTTTTTGGGTAGAAATAGTGACAAATGTAATGCTTATAGCCATATCCGTAAAAAAGTGGGGTGTCCCAAGATCAATTTTGAATTTCAAACACAGACATGTAAGAGTTAAGGTCTGAAGACATAACAAATTGGAGTTTACGCTGACAATTCTCATTGAAAACCAAGAGTAACAACTTAATAGCAGGAGCAAATAAGTGTCCTGGCACTGGCCCCAGCCATTGTGTTGGCACAGTACAGCTGGCCCAGCTACTGGCTACAGAATTCATTTCATGCTTCATCTCTTGGCCTAAAGAGCCAAGACAGAAAAGGCCGCAGTGATAATTGTGGTGCTGAATCCAGCGTGAACAAAACATATTTGTTACAAGAGGGGGGCGGGAAGAGGAGAGGGGCGAGCATGCTTTTACATCCATATATTCACATACACATGAGCGCTCACACACACACACACACACACACACACACACACAATATCATTTCAGATATTTTTGAACCAAAATCTTTTGCAGCACAGCTCTTTCTAGTATTACTGGGTCCTCTGACAAAATGCTTAGCTGATACAACTTGCATGCAATTTAAGGGTTAATTTACACCTTTACTTCATGTGGAGCTGATAATTTTGTGAGAAAACAAAAGCGTCATTGTGCAACTTTCTAAGCGTCAGTGAGCTTTGACGATATTTCCCAAGATCCCCCATGGCCTCTGGTGAGTCGCTGCAGAGTCAGAGAATTTTGGTTGAGTGACATAGGCACTTGCAAAGCTCCTGTGCAAAGATAAGGAGCGGGAAAAGCATGCAGAACAGAGGAGACAACAGAGAGATGAAGTCAATAGATACACTATGAAAGATGTTTTCCACCAGTGAGCCAGTGGATGCACCCAGCCACATCAGTTTCTCCAACTTATGCAGTCTATTGAAACTAACAAGGATGCATTTTACCACTTACACACATTTTGATGGGTGAAATTAAATTTTTTATCATAAAAAATATACAATTAAGTTTTGACATGACACCAAATAAAATGAAAATGTGAAGGAAAAAAATCTTTCCTCTCCAGTAAAGGATTACATGCACTGCAAAAAATCTGCATCTTCAGTGTTCAAATCTTGTTTTTCTTCAAACAAGGTAAAAAATCTGCCCGTTAGATGAAATAATCCCACTTTTTTTCAAATTCTAATCAATCTTGTTTCCAGAATTTTCTTGAATAAAATATCATGTTCTTGAGCCTAGTGGGCTATCTGCCTTATTCTGCCTTGTTTCAACATATTTATACATGTTCCCAGAAAAATTCCTCAAAAAAATGAAACTGCATTGGAAACAAGTGGGATTATCTCATCCCACTGGCAGATTTTTTACCTTGTTTGAAGAAAAACAAGATTTAACACTGAAGAGGAGGTTAAATGTCTTGTTAGGATGGAGATTTTTTTGCAGTGTGAAGGAGACATGATTAGTAGTTTGACTTTGAAATGGCAAAAGTAAAGGTGGTGGAGGTCATTGGAGAAGATGAGTGAGACATTTACCTTCAATTCCAGTGACCCTGGTTCAGTTCCCAACTCATGACAGTGAGTTTTCTACTGGGAGGGAGCAAGTTTTTTTTTATTTAACCATGTCCAATACCTTAATCTAACCTGAACCAAAGTTATTTTATTGGCTTAATGTAACAACTACTAACCTTTTCGCCTAACAAAAAGATGGAAATGTTGCGATCAAACCAACACAAATGGACACACTCTCGCATATACATGACAGGAGATGATTTGAAATAATTCGGACAGATTCTTTCCAGTAATAATGAAATGTGAACCTCTACCTTCAGACGTCTCTCCATGGACTTTTCAGTATGCGTAAAAGGAATATATAAAGTAATTACACACTATTTTGTATAGCTCTAAGTTCCTAAAAAATCATAACCATGCTCTCTGGCCACCACCATTTGTTTGGACTGTTTGCTTTCATATGGTATTATTCAAGTTGATGTGTGTTAAACAATTTTTGACCAAACAATTCTGTTCTTAAATTATAAGTGTGGTAGGGGTCTACTGAACTGTCTGGCGCCATCATCCTCCTAAACATGTCATTACCGTAACCACAGGGTCAGTGCAGCACAACCCCGCACATTTCATTAGAAATGAGAGATCCTCTTTGCTAGAAGTCTGTATCAAAACATGAAAAATATACCAAAAGACCTTTATGCAACACACCACAAGTAAACCACAGCACTTATCGTGTCTATGGACTGCAAAATATATTGCACTGTAAAATATTAGGATGAGGTTTTGGCTTAATGACTTGCATAATATTTGTGATGATTGTGTTTCTGATGCCCATCCAGTTTAGGGTCATCATCCAAATAGAATCACACACATGCACCCAAATACACATCACATATCCTTCTTATTATTATATTCATCAAGCAATCAATTACCAGAGACACATCCTTCAACTCATACAACCACATAGGTTGTTTGTTGCTATGCTCTAATATGGCCCACGGGATATGACCCCCGGAAGCATTTCTTAAAGCCATGTCATGCATGTGCACAGACAACACTTATAATCGTTGCCATTTGGTTATGTTTAGGCACCAAAACCAAGCCCGCAGGAACCTCTCTGAGCCGTACAACCAATTGAACCAATGTGGTCAACTGTGGTATTGCAAATCACATGACACACGGCGGGCCAAAAAGACTATTTCTCCATAAAGAACAATTGGAAAAGAGACGCCTCTAAAACCGTTAATAAATTTTTCTTACTACTACTCATGATCGATATAGACTCTTTTAATTCCCCACTTTTTAATCCTTGGGGTCATTTTTCTTTGGAAGCCACCAAAATACGTATAATGCTGTATTTTTTTCTAGGCTTTGTGAACGTGCCTGAGGGCCACGGGCCACGTGCGTTGAACGTGGCCCGTGGCCCGTGGCACTAGAGGAGTGAACTGCACATGTGTAGGACAAAGTCAGACTGTGCATGTCCGCAAGTCATCCGCTCTGGGTCTTCCTTGACTGTCATGTTTTGCGGCAGTATTGGACGCTGTGGGATTTACTTTGTGCAGGATGTCCCTACCCAAATAAGAGATTCCATCCATTCATCCATCCATCCATCATCTACCGCTTATCCGGGGCCGGGTCGCGGGGGCAGCAGTCTGAGCAGGGACACCCAAACTTCCCTCTCCCTGGACACTTCCTCCAGCTCTTCCGGGGGGACCCCAAGGTGTTCCCAGGCCAGCCGAGCGACATAGTCGCTCCAGCGTGTCCTGGGTCTTCCTCGGGGCTTCCTCCCAGTGGGACATGCCTTGAACACCTCCCTAGGGAGGCGTCCAGGGGGCATCCGATACAGATGCCCGAGCCACCTCAGCTGACTCCTCTTGATGTGGAGGAGCAGTGGCTCTACTCCGAGCTCCTCCCGGGTGACAGAGCTCCTCACCATCTCTAAGGGAGCGCCCTGCCACCCTGCGGAGGAAACTCATTTCAGCCACTTGTATCCGGGACCTCGTTCTTTCGGTCATGACCCAGAGTTCATGACCATAGGTGAGGGTAGGAATGAAGATCG
>OMKZ01021864.1:0-13872 GCA_900302535.1 Neoniphon sammara | reverse complement strand
AAACTTGAGTAAATTAACCCGTGTGATCAGTCCATTAGCAACCATATTGGATAATCTTTATTCCTCCCCTTTTTTCTGAGAGGTGTGTTTCAACTTTTATTTATTAAAATCTTTTCACAAAACCCAAGCAGACCTTTTTTTTCTATTCTTTCAGACACTGTCACTGCAAAAAATCTTCATGTTAACAAGTCTTTTAGTCTCCTCTTCAGTGTTTATATCTTGTTTTTCTTCCAACAAGGTCAAAAATCTGCCAGTGGGATGAGATAATCCCACTTGTTTCCAATGCTAATCAACTTGTTTCCAGAATTTTCTTGAATCAAGTGTCATTTTCTTGATCCCAGTGGGCTGATCTGCCTTATTCTGCCTTGTTTCAACAGATTTATACTTGTTCCCAGAAAAATTCCTCAAACAAATGAAACTGCATTGGAAACACGTGAGATTATCTCATCCCACTGGCAGATTTTTGACTCAATCAATCTAAATCACTTGTTAAAATGGAGCTGTTTATTATTATTATTATTATTTTAGAGTGGGTTCTATAAAAACCTTTCTGTTTGCATTTTTCAATCCTTCAGCTTCAGCCCATTTAGTCAGTGAGTACTCAGCTGCTGAAGGTTAACAAAACATGAGTGAACACTGACCCCTGACCGTTAAATTCTGCATCCTGCACCGTCCTGCACCCGTGTCCCTACCTAAGCCCTGCCCTTTGACCTTTTAGGCTACGGTAATGACGCCCGGCTGGCGGAGGCGCTGAGGGCCGACCCATCCCGGAAAGGCTCGGTGGTCAACGTGAACCCGGTGAACACTCGCCCGCAGAGCGATACGCCAGAGATCCGCAAGTACAAGAAGAGGTTCAACTCTGAGATCCTGTGTGCTGCACTGTGGGGTGAGCAGAGCGGATTTTAACATGAATACATCTGTACTGTGGTCATTTTGAGATCAACCCCCCGCCATTTTGCAAATTGAACCTTTAACTGCCACCGCCTTCAGATGAAGCTTGATGTTTTAAAGACAAGTGGCATTTTGAAGTGTAAAAACTGAAAATAGCGTGAAGAAAAAAAACTCTTCTGGTATTCATCCGGTTACTGCAGTTGGAGAAATGCCAGCCGGTGTCGACTGCAGTGTTTTCATGTCTTCATCCACGACCAGCTGCTGCTCGGCCAGCAGACATCAGCCCGCCGTGTGGTTTCTCCGCTCTCACAGGACTGACGTTAGCTGGCGGCGTCCAGTCGATTTGTAAAAATAGCGCTGATTGTCTGTGATTTTGGCCCAGTGGGAATCTGCTGTGCCTCTAATTTGTGAAGTAAAAAAAAAAAAAAAGACAACATTCCAGCGCTCATTACAGACCCTGTTTTGGTGAAGACAGACGTCTCCTGATAATATTAATCCCATGTGAATCTGGCACCCCGTAATTTCAGACAGAAGTTGTGTTTGCTGCAGTTTTCTTTTTTTTCTTCTTCTTCTTCTAGACACGATTCCTCTCTTCCTCCTGTCAGGAGAAACAGAGGCAGCGGTGTAAAGTGTAGATGAAGCTTTTCATGTTTTCACCTCAAACTTTATGGTTTTGTTTTGCTAAATCAGGAAGTGACAAATTGAAAAATCACGACTACTTACATGATTTTAGTAAATTTCATTTTATGTGAATGGGTTTGTGAACTGCACAGGAGTTTTCACAGTCCAGCTGATGTAGATGGACTTCAACACTACAAACACATCAGCTCTTAAGGATCAGAATTTGTTTATTAGCCAGTTATGTTGCATTTGCATACGAGGAATCTGTCTTGGTGCTTTATTTCGTTTCATAGGAAGAAATTAGGGAAGAGAACAAAATAAAACCTATAATATGAAACCTAAAATATAAAAAATATAAAACCTACAAAACTATAGAACTTCAAAAAACTATTAAAAAATGTAAACACTAGATATGTGGACATTATTGTCACTGAATACTAACCAGATAAAAATATATAGTGTGACAGTAATGAAAGGGAGATATAAATACTGTATAATATCAACATATAGACAGTGCATTTAAATATATAGACCAGATAATGTTTATTAATGTAACATAAAGCTGTCAGTGCAGAATGTGATGGTGCTACTATTTAATACAAATTTAAGACAGCACCGTCGGCTGAGCCTCACGTGACCTTCTGCCTGTTTGCACTGAAGAGAATTCAGTTTCAGTTTCCACCAGCTGGTGGCATCAAAGTCCTGAGGGAAACTAAAACTGTGGGCAGTGTTTCCTCTGGCTCTCCAAGTTTACTGACACTCTGTGTGTGTGTGTGTGTGTGTGTGTGTGTGTGTGTGTGTTCGTGTGTGTTCACAGGAGTGAACCTGCTGGTGGGCACAGAGAGCGGTCTGATGCTGCTGGACCGCAGCGGTCAGGGGAAAGTTTACCCTCTGATCAGCCGACGGCGCTTCCAGCAGATGGACGTCCTGGAGGGGCTCAACGTCCTGGTCACCATATCAGGTACACACACACACACACACACACACACACACACACCTCTTTACACCTTTTTAAGATGTTTTTTAACCTTTATTCAACCAAATTAGCCCCAGTTGGATGAAGAGCAGACCAGTGTGACTGTTTTTAGTTACTAGGTTAATTGTGGCGTGAGCATTCTCACACACACACACACACACACACACACACACACACTCACACACACTCACACACACCCCTTTGGATTCAGTCACAGTGTGACTAAAAGCCCCTTCATACTGTTTGTGTTTTCCCACATTTTTGCCCTTGCAGACAAATCTGTTACAAACTTCGTCTACCGAGCAACCAATTGGAGCACGGCACGGGACACACACATCATTTTATCTTTTTTTTTTTTTTTAACCAAACTTTATTTAACTATTAGGAGTATTCATGCACATTTGAGTAAAGAAACAATGTAGATTGTGAATGTCAAAAAAAAAAGTCCAAGGTGAGGAGTTAAAGAAACCAAATCAAATGTTTTTTTATTTTTTAATTTTTTTTAATACTCGGAAACAGAGTGAGACCTCTTCCCTCTCCTGTTTTGGAGAGAACATGCAGGCCTATCTTGGTTGGAACTGCAGAGGGAGACGTAACAGCACCGTCTGGTTTTCCTGACAGTTTTATTGTCCAGGCAGATCAGTCGGACAGTCCGACGTACAGAGAACTTGAAGTCAGGCCGTCTGACATGTATGGAAATCAAGATTTTAGGAGAATTGTTTCATACAGTCTTGGCAGTTCTAGTCACATTTCAGTCATGTCATTCTAATTTAGTCTAGTTTCTGTTAAGTCATCTACTGGTTTCGGCCTACTCTGGTATGTCATGGTATTACAGGCTGAATTCCTTATTGCTTGTTTGTATTACACACATGATCGTCTCTGAGCTTTTATTTGGAGCTGGAATTTGAGCAAACATTCCTTTATTGCAGCATTTAAAGCACAGCCACTGACAGGCTCGCAATTTATGATGTGCAAACTTTTATTCACTGTGCACGAACGTGATTGGACCGAGATATTAGAGAAATGAATAGGAGTACACACACACCAGAAGACCAATACACACACTAGCAATCAACACACACACACACACACACACACACACACACACACACACACACACACAGACACTTGTTTTCTCAGGTGGATTTGGACTCTGTTGTTGTGATGTAGATGCCACAGAGCTATCAAATAAGATTTAGCTTACATTTCTCAAAACTACTCCTGCGAACATTTTGGGATTATTGTGCTGTGCAAAGGCTGTGTGCTTTTCATACTTGACTGAGAAGCAGCTGAACTGAATCCTCAACTAAGAAACCAGCGAAAACTAAAAGCTTGAATTCTAATCCAAGCAGAAACACTGGCAACATGTACATGCACGCTAATATTCCCTTAAAAGGAATATACCAAGTTTTTGGGACGTTGTCCCGTTAGTCAATTTAGATGTTAAGAGATGAGAACATAGAGACCAAATTAACCCACATGTCACTGTGTTGACTAGACTCACTGCTAACACTTCAACATGCACTACGCTGAGTGACAACAGGCCACTTAGTAAGAATTATACGGCATATAGGTTCATCATTTTAAAACATCATACATTAAACATATTAAAAATCGGTCTGTCAAATGATTTTTTAAAAAATTAATCAATGATTAATCTGTAATAGTTAATCGCAATTTATACATTGAATTCAAAGCAGTTTAAGCGTGGCATTCTGTAACAGAATTAAAATTAACACAAAGAAAAAAAATTTACTTTATAATCTTTAATACTCTCTTTAAAATCAAAAGAAATGCAATGAAGACCCAATTCACAAAACTTTCTAAAAGTTAGTATAAGTAAAGGGAACTGTTCACTTGTAGTCACGGATGGGACAATCTCCCCAAAACTTGGTATAATCCTTTAATATTTGGAATACTCAAGTATTCCCATATAAACACCATATCTGTTTCACAAGAACCTTATAAACAGTCCATGTGCTGTTGTTTTTCACAGTTGGTGGCAGATTTGTTTATGGGAAAAGTTATTCTGTCAAAACATGGCAGTGAGGCTTGTGAAGATGAAACTGAATTGTCTTGATATCATGAAAGACGTTAAATATTCAGTGTTGTTTTGATTGCAGATGAGACAGCAATGGACCTTTTTCACAGCAGCCGTTTTGACATGAAACGGCAGGTAAACACAGGTGTTACTCATCACAATAATTAAGGATCTGTTTTACTTCGGTACAGAATCTTAATTAATATGATTAGCAACACTTGTGTTTACCTGCTATTTCATGTCAAAATGGCTGCTGTGAAAAAAGTCTACAGCAACATGTTTCAGCTTGTGGTTGAAAAGATGCGAGACGCTGCGTTTCCACCGAGCAGCTCAAGAAAAACTGGAAAGTTTTGAAAACATTAAGCGACAAAGAAACAAAACCAGCTTTTTTTTTCAGTGCAGGTGTAACTACAACAGTTTACGTTGTTGGCTGAGTCACTGGTCACAGTACACAGGCAGGCAGATATAGTGTTTACTCATGGGTACATGGACGCAGACAATGGACCGACAGATTTTAAAGGAGTATATAAACAGCCTATCACCCATAACACCTTAACCTGGACATGAGCCAGTATCCACAGTACTGTACACATGAAAACATCACCGCTGACAGAGAACTGAGTTAAAGCTCAGTGGCCAAATGGAAGAGGTGCTCTACTGCAGGTTTACTATGAATTACTACCAAATTCCAAAATTAGTCAAAGGTGAAAAGGTTGATTATCAGTTTATTTTATTCTGTTACAGCTAGGGAGAGACACATTACATCACACTGCTGCTGCTGGCAACTAAGGCATGGAAATAAAAAACTGCAGGGTGATTACTAGTAAATTGATAAATGCAGATGCAGGGAAGTCACATAAGCACAAACACATACATGCACACTAAAAAACGGAGCATAGAAACACACACGCACCGATGCAAAACCAAAGCCACATGCTTGCTCCTTAATTTTGCATGACATGTGCGTGCGCGCGCGCGCACACACACACACACACACACACACACACACACACACACACACACACACAAAAACGCAGGACCACCTACAGTAGTAATTCCAGCTCCCTAGAGGGAGCTGACCGTTACCACCTGTTAAGGGAGAATGTAGGGGAACACTAATGGCGTCCAGTCCTACTGGAGTCAGGCATAAACCACAACCAGGAGGTGATGTGGGGTGATGTGAGGGAGGACTGTGTCCTTCTAATTTGCTTGAGAATACATTCTTCTTATTAACTACTGATTTTTAGTAGAAGTTCTTGAACTTCATCATCATCATTTCCTTTAGTCAAAGCTCGGAGAACATTAAAAGTTTAAGCCTCTCCATTTCCAGTGCTGTTTGTTGCTGAGATTACACTGGCAAAAAGTCATCATAAGCAAAGGACTCAACACAAATACAAAACAATAACAACTAATAGGACACAGAGAGAAAAAACATGACATCAGTGTTAGATAAAACAAATTGCTAAAAATAACTAAAATAAATAAACACATGACATGAGGCAAATCAGAGAGGATCAGTAAAAATCACGATCAGCAGATCACAAAAGTAAAATCAAACAGCAAATTTCTTCTGCCAGAAAAATCCAAAGACATATTCACATACCCCAGATTACACCCCAGCTTTGAGGTCCTATGGTAAGACAGAGAATATTTATAAATTTGAGATTATGTTTACATGGCAATTAAATCATTTATGTTTTATCCAGTGCACTGTATATGTATACCTTTTTATTCTCCACCAAGTTTTGAATGCAGAGATGACAGAATGGCTTTTAAGAAGCATTTGACTTTAAAAAGGTATTAAAAAATACTGCAACCTAACTCTACCTCATTTTCTGTCCTTAGCAAGAGCCATTCTGCACACAAAAAAAGCCTCCTCCCTCCTGCACAGACCTGAGATACCTTCACACTGAGGCCTGGAAAGCTGTTAAGTGCGCTTGAAAGGCAGCAAAACAACCAAAAATAGACCAGAGGTAGAGACAAAAGTGTGTGCGTGTCTGAGCTGTGTAACTGTTGACAGGGTGTATGGTCCTTTATGTAATACAAGTTGTGTGACCTCAGGGCTTATGAAACCCATTTGAAATCCATTGTCTAATTTCAAATTTGCATTGTTCAATCTGAAAATAAGTCTGTTTCTCCATTCCTGAAAAGCTGACTTAAAGAGCTTTTCTTCCTGCTGCAGCCACTGCACACACTGGTATTCATAAACAAAACTCTAATCTCACAGCCAGTTTCCACTGTATGAGTCTCAACATCAGTTCAACTTACAACACTACAGGAAACTGCCTAACTGCTGAACATGGCAATGAAATTGTAAAATAAAACATTGACACCTGTCGGCAGTGTACAGAAACAGAGCAAAAAGCAACATACACCATATGAACTTTTAATATATAATATATTAAGTCTCAACTCCAAGTACAGAATAACACCAGCAACAGGGGCTCTTGAACTCTGTACTCTAGAAACTTGGGTCTGGTCTCTGACAGTGAACCGTCTTCTGAGGGGCAAGTTAAAGAAGTCGTGCAGTCCTTTAATAAGCTGAAGAATATCTTTAAAATCAACGTGTTTTTGTCTACAAGTGATGTGAAGAAAGCCATACATGCTTTGATATTCTCCCAATTAGGGATTCCCTTTACTCCTTCCTTAGCCAAAAATCTGCTTCTTGTCTTGAGCTTGTACAAGATGCTGCTGCCAGGCTGCTAGCTGGAAGTAAACAGAGCAACCGCATCACCTCAATTTCAGTCTGCATTCATTGGCTCCCTGTAGGTTTTAGAATAGATTTTGAGATTTTACTGATCGCTTTTAAAGCTTGGCACGGCCTGCCTCCAGGCTACATTTTAGACCTCTTAATCTCAAATGAGCCTGAGCACAGCTTTAGATCCTGGTCCAGATTCAAAACCAAAGCTGGCAGGATATTTGCCATTAGGGCACCTAGACTGTGAAATTACCTGCCTGAACAAAATCTGACTTTCTGACTCAATATCATCACTTTATTCCCACTTTAAAATCCAATCTATTATTATTTCGTGTTTCATGCATTTTGCTCACTTTGAGTTTGCTCAAGCTCCAAACTCACGATGCTGCAGAGAACTGACTCATTAACTGTCTGATGAACATGACAATTACAACTCTCCCATGAGCTGTCATCTACTATACAGGCTTATCTCCACTCGTTCTGTGTAAGAACATGAAGAGGAACATGCACATAAGCAAGGTGTGCGACTGCTGGTAATGACATCAATACAAAATATGAAAGTTGTACTTACTTATTCCACTATCATGTTTTTGTTGAGCTCCAGTCTGTGGACAGAATAGCTGTCTGCGTAAAACATTTTATGAGTTCAATTAAACTCCAGTTTATGACACTAAGTGAATTGCTGGACTGATATATTGGACAAAAAAGTAACAATAAAACATTTTACATAGGTAATTTAAGGTGGTGGCTTTAGAATTAGAATTTAAAAGGGGAATCTGTGATTTTTTTTTATTGTGAAAGCAAACAGCTTTTAAAAACAGGTTTTAAAAACTAAAATGTTAAATGCCAAGGCTTTAGACTTACTATCCACAAAAAATTATAACCATGAGAGAAAATAAATAACATACAGTCCACATCTGTGCTGGAGATGAACAGTCATTTTCTCAGTTTCACCACACACAAAAGTTACTTTTTTGGGGGCTTTGTAGGGCAGCATTAGGACCATTCAGTCAGTTTCGTTCAGACAGAAAGGCCTGTTCTGTTGAATACAGATTCCCGTGAGATACTGTAGGTCAAACTGGTTTGAGCCGTCATGATTCAGCTTAACTTGACCGTTAATGATTATTGTTGTGGTACAATTACACTGCTGTGGAGGTTTAGGGTTGGGTTAGAAGAGTAAATGGCACTGCACAGAAAGATGTTGTTCTGTTAATCCCTTCCTATGGAAGACAGCTCCATCAATCACAACAGGTTACTGTGTAATCACGAGGACAAGCCTGGGCAGAGGAGGGACAAGAACAACCTCATGCACATTCGTATGAGCACACACAAAAATGCACGCGCACACACACACACACACACACACACACAAAGCAATAACATGCACAGCTACATTTGTGTGCACAATCACACACTAAGGATTAAGGAGTGGCGGCGTTGCAGTTACTTGGCACTTGATGAATTTGCAGTTCTGCTGTCGACCAAAGGCAGTTAGAGACCACAAAGCTTTGCATAAACAAGCAGACCAGATCCTCATGTAGCATAAGGATAAGGCTTGATAAAGCCAGAATTTAAAATAGTTGGCCAGCAAAGTGGGCAAAATCAACTTATGAATCCTACTGTTGTCAATCCATGTCAAAGAAGAAGACAGATTTAACTTCACTCTGTTCAACAACTACACTGCACTAGACACTTTACACTGAATACACCCATACAATCAGCCACAGAGGGGCTGCAACAGATGAGCATCCCATAGTTCACTTTATTTACTCTAATGAAATTCTGGTGTCAAGTACAGACAATGAAGTCGACATGATGTTCCCCACAACTGGTGTGTGTGTGTGTGTGTGTGTGTGTTTGTGCAGTATTGTGCTGCTTGAAGTTTTGGGACATTTTGAGCCGTTGGTGCCGCTGTGGTGAGCCAATCCGTTTCATACTGTAGAAGCTGGATATCAGTGTAGAAACACATCATTTCCCAACGGTTCATCAAATTTGACCCAGCAGTGTCTGAAATATTGATCGTGAAGCTTAGGGCCCGGCTGGCCTGGTAGTGGTGCTGTGATGGGCCAATCAGGTTTATATGCAAAATGCTGGACCCCAGTGACCATCATAACCCCAAGTTTCATTCCAAACGGGCCGGCAGAGGCCCAGAAATCAGATGGATAGAACCCAATCCATAGTCCCTCCCTGCTCTTGGAGGACAGACAGTCATATTGCTGTGTCACTTGCTGTTTGGCTTAAAAAGGAAATGTCTTGCAATGTCAAACGTCCGCTTGTATTAGCATCCTCCATCACTTAGCCACTGAAAAGCTTTTAGAGGTGAACATGTATTGAGGGACCACCAGGATCCTTTGGTATCTGAAAAATACAGGTTCAGTCAAGTTTAAAGAATACCTTCATATTTAATTTTGATTTGTTCCCACATCCTCTTTTGGCCTGAGCTACAGTGTCTGAGAATGGATGTCAAAAGAAATCATAAGCTGTAGAATTATTACAGAGAATAAAAATCATATTGCACCATTCTGCATAATCTCTGAGATGAAATAAGTTAAATATCTACATAGATAACCACAATAACAACGCATATTGGGCTATAAATGCAAAGAGTGCACTATGTGACATAATGTTACATGATTTCTGGGTGCTGAAGCCTTTCACATTTTCAGAAATTTTAACCATTATCTCTTGCTGCCACTTGAGGCCACCAAAGTGCTAAATGGCCTGGTGCAGAGCTATAAAATGGTACATATGAGTGTATTTCAACAGAAAGTCCTCAGACATTACACTGTGGTGTTCAGGAAACCTACAGCAGCCTTACATGCAAGCTATGTTTGTCATATGTCTAACACTATCTCTTTACATTGAGGTCCTGCTGTCCTTGTATTATGAGTGGCAGTGCTGCATGTTCTGTGAATCACTGAGTTGTCAGTAAGGATTCAAGTCTGCACAGATATTTACTGTGACAATCAGGGGTCTGAAACTTTCCAAAGCCTGGAAATAAAAGTTAAACTATGTCATCATGACCCACTGATATACTGAGTGAAAACATCACACACACACACACACACACACAAATGCACATAGACACACATACACATACACACAACCATTGCCCTTTCTGCAGTGGATGAAGGGCATGCATGTAATCAATGAGCTCACTGTGTGATTACTTAAGTGGTGTGTGTGTGTGAGTGTGTGTGTGTGTATATGTGCTTAGCTCAGCAGGGTTTTCCTGTGAAAAGAGAAGATCTCTCTGCAGCACAGGCAAACACATCCCAATCACCTGCTATCAATTCAGCTACCGAAATGAAATCTCATACTGAAGTTACAGTTCATGTCAAGGTGAGGGATGTTTAGATCCCTCTATACACATTTTTCAAGGGTTATTTGGTTAGAGTAGTGTTTTTATATGGAACCGTCATGGTGCGAAGAACTTCTGATTTGTTAAAGCTGCTCTGGGCAACTTTCCACATTGGTGGCTTCAAATGGCAGTGAGATATAATTGAAAATTCTGAACTTCAATACCCACAAATCCTTTCATGTGATGGCAGGAGGCTGCACACTTCATGCTTGTTTACCAACCCAGCTGGTCTGTGATGTTTTATGCCAAAGGAACCCAAAGGGACGAGAGAGGGACAAGATCTAATACTGGTGCGTCCAGCTTTCTCTGAATGGAGCTGCTGCTCCCTGCTGTTCAGGAGACAGTCTGTATTTCACAAAATTTTTGATTTTTGGAGAAGTGACCCTACCTGACACCAGGATTTCAATTATTATCACACAGGGAGAAACTATGGGTTCTCAATTAAATGGGACACACCTATCTCCTGCAGTCCCACTCTCGGATTTTGGCTGGTAAGACAGACAGCTACATTTTTACATAATCGTGCCAAGTACAAGTAGGTAATGTATGTATCTGCTGTGCAGTAAAAGCAAGGAATAAAACAAATAGGCTGCTTGGTTTTGGCAGAGAGGCCTTGAGGAAATTTGTGACTTTTATCAACCTCTATCAGTGAATGAGGAATCACAACAAGTCTGAGGAAGAGGTAAACAATCACCATGGTCAATACTGTGATAATACTGCTGTGTGATCTGCTTTTGTAATGCTAGTGGCTCCCTTACAGCACCACTCTCCATCTTTGAGCTATTTAAAATGTGAGAGAAGCACCTGGTTTAGTCATGGCTGAGTCACAGGTATTGATCAACCACCCTTTCACACACCATGAATGCTCCAGTTATTTTATGCCACAAGCAGTAAAAATCTTTAAAGACACAAGCTTTGAAAACAGTATAAAATGGCACTACTGATGCATCCTTACATCACACACAGGAAGTGCTGCACCACACCAAGGAGAAGCTCCGAGTCCTTATTTAATCCTGGGCAGCCAGGCAGGCTGATGCAGAGGACAAACTATTACGTAATACCGAGGATGCTGCTGCAGCAGAAATGTCCATTGCACACACACACACACACACACACACACACACACAATTGCATGGACACACGCATAATGGAAACAATGTCACAAGCACTGGTGTAGACACATTTTTGCTAGACCCACGCATGCACACACATGCATGCACGCACGCACGCACGCACGCACACACACACACACAGAGGGAGAGAGAGCGAGAGAGAGAGAGGGATGCTGCTGCACTGGAGAAATGTCAACTGGGAATCTTATGCTTGGTAAAGGTTAAACACACACGCACACACACGCTGGTGCGCCTACACAGATACAAGAACATGCACAGCTATATATACTGTACACCACTTCATAATTCAGTCTCAGCCTTTTCATTGCCCCAAGGGGAAATAATGTGTGTTACAGTAAATGCAGTTGTGGGACGTTGAGAGTGTAATGTTGAAGCAATGGCAAC
This sequence comes from Neoniphon sammara, assembly GCA_900302535.1. Taxonomy (NCBI): domain Eukaryota; kingdom Metazoa; phylum Chordata; class Actinopteri; order Holocentriformes; family Holocentridae; genus Neoniphon; species Neoniphon sammara. Next base: position 1,767 of record OMKZ01021864.1, on the reverse strand, counting down.
AAATGATAAATACTGAAGGCAGAAATGAAGTATATTTGCAAGGGGTCTGAAAGTTTTTTACTGCCAGTGCCTAGAATAGTCCTTTATCACAGCAGCCATTTTGACATAATAGTTAAACACAGGTGTTACTAATCATGCTACTATTCAACAAGTAAGTTTTTGTACCTAAATAGAACAAAACCTTGATTAATGTGATTAGAAACACCTGTGTTTAACTACTATTTCATGTCAAAATGGCTGCTGTGAAAAAGGTCTATTAAAAGCCAAATTATACTAAGTGGCTGGAAACTCTGCTGAAGGTTCAGTTAACTTTGAATAGGGAGGTATTAGGAACTTTTGTAACATATATACATATACATATACATAAGATCTTGGAAAAATGGAAAGCAGAAAGTTGACACTCCCCACTTGTAGCTACAAAACATTGTAATTCCTCACATTCCGCGAGTGTACTGACAGATTTGTGACTTGCCATTCTCAGTGGCAGTTTATCAAATCTGAACCGTCGACCTCACGTTTCAACACACCCTTGATACAGTAGTATGTACTGTTGTCAGGTATGCACGCAGCACTCCACCAAATTGCGTTTGAAAAATTGGTCACTTTAATACTGCCTAGCTTACAGGGACAAGGAACATACCTGCATGATTTAATACTTTCAGCAAATCATTAGACATCAGTCTTCAAATCGGCATGCAGTAAATACACAAGCAGCACTTATTTCAACATCAAAATTTAGAAGTGATTTTCTTATTGTTTTAGGACCTTCCGCCACTACAATACACAGTGGATGGCCGTCACGAGCAGCATGAATAGGCTAGCTACATAATAAAAGTTTACATTTTATTAAAATAATGTTTGGCTAAGTCTATCGCTTGTATGCCGAATTTGCGAGAAAAGCCTATATATTACTAACAGGTCTTCAGCCAAGTGTTCGGATGTGTAGCCCCTTGGCGAATACTCAAAACAAAAATAATCTGCCAATGTTTTAATGGAGTTTGGCTCTCCGTTCGTTCCAACCGAGAGAACGTCATGTACCTCGTTTCTCAGCCAAAGGACGCTAACATACAAGAGCAGCAGCTGCTGTCAAGCCTGAAAGTTTATCACTTACACGCAAAACGTAAATGAGGTTTTGTACGAAGTGATAAATTTAAGGGTTGTAGACTAAACTCTTACCGTGGTCCAATACGGTGGGGTTTAGCAACCTACTGCCCGCATTCTTCTTCACCTGGGTCCATCCTGACCGCAGAAGAAATGCAACTCCATCACGTCTCTAACGCCGAGTTTCCAAGTTACAGAAAGAATGTAACCGAATCATCACAGATGATTTAAAATGATTCATTTTCATGTATGAAAAACTTTATACGGAGCCCATATCAAACCTGATTTCAACACACCTGTGGCCACATAACCGTTAACAAGCCAAACCAAAACCCACTACTCACACTAGCAATTGTGTATGCCTTACAGTTCATTAACCACTTTATAACTAGTGAGCAAGAACTATATTGCTTGGCGGAAGATAAACAATTAATTAGGCCTATATAAGGTATTGTTATATTTAACACTTGCATTCTTAATTTATATTGCTACAGCAACGACCCTCTCAATGCATTGATTTACAGTAGCTTTAGAGCAGATCTTACCTAGCATAAATTTCTGAATAACAGCCTCTGTTTTGGCTGATTAATTATTTATCCTACAACATGCTATCATATGTTAGGCTATATGAGTTATATATCATAAAATATATAATTAATATACCAT
>OMKZ01021859.1:42962-63135 GCA_900302535.1 Neoniphon sammara | reverse complement strand
TATATATATACACATATACATATACATATACATACATATATATATGAATATCAATGGTTACAATTTGTTCAGACAAACTATGCCAAGGAACAGCCTCAGAGACACGAGTATGTATTGACTGCAGATCAAGGACATAAGGATTATAAGTGTGGGTGTAAAAGTGCACTCCAAAAATAAATATTTAACATTTAGCAAATTTTTATCACACTGGTTATTTCCTATTATTTTATACTATGTAGGAAATGTGAGGCAGGTGTGTACACATTCCAAGAATTCCATGCAGTAAATTCATGACTGAAGAATTTAAAGTTTGAAGTTTTTGAAAGTTTGAAGTTTTTGTATTGTATTGAAGTTTTTGTTCAGTACCTCAGTGTGTTACTGTTTTTTCATTTAATTGCTTAGCTCTTTTGTTTATTCAAGCAATTTTTGGTGATACGCCTATAACTTTATAACCAGGCACTGGACATGCCCCCCCTGGATATACAGTGGTATAGTGGAGAACTCCTGCTGTTTTTTGTTTTTTTTCTCCATTTTAGTTTTCATTATGTCACACATACACGTCACATCTACAGAATGGGGCAGGAAACACAAGCGTACATCTTCAGATTCATGACAAAGAATTAAACATTATGGAAAATGACAAAATAAGAAAATGACTTTTAAGTAAATTTAACTATTAAAATTAATTTACAAATTATATTAAGAATTTGGGCTGACACAGGGTCCACAGAGGTGCCGAATTTTCTGGCTGACCTTTTGTGATAAGCTATAGAAGTAGACGCAATGGAAAATGCAAATGTTGTGCCAAAGTGAAATATAACTTTCAGCTTACAGCAGCAGACGTCACACAGCTTGAAAGGGTGAAGGTAAAAGCAATATAAAGTAATGAACCGGAGGCTCTGAAGAGATCCCTCTGTGGAGAGGGGAGACTGGTGACAGACATGTAAACCAACCCTTAGGCCTCTGCAGTGCCCTTCTGAGCGAAGAGGAAGAGAAGGGGGGAAGGAGGAGAAGAGAGGGATTAGATGAGACCTGCGAAACGCACGTCCAAAAATGGGAAAACTATTTTGATCAGTTGTACAACATGTGCTGCCGGATTGGGGGGGTGTTAAAAACTTCAGTTTTAAGGCAGGAGAATATCCATTCCAAGTCACAGGGATTGAAAGCAGAGTGTGTGTCCTTGTTGTAGTCACTGTTCATTCATTCCCACCATTCTGATGAGTTTATTATTATAATGGCTTGCAGCCATTAACACAGAAGCCAAAGTGAAGACTTTCTACTTGAGAAATAGGTAACCAAAACAACTGCAGTGCTTCACAACTTGCTTACACTTACACTATACTAATAATTTACAATTCAGTGTTATTACAGCAAGCAACATGTGGTAATGCTGATAGGCAGAGTTCATGTTAAGTGATAATGCTCCTGGACTGTAGCAGCTGCACTACCAAATTTGGTCCTTAACTTGACTGGGGCATGTCAAAACCACTTTATCATCACCTGCCTGCCTCCAAACTAGATCAACCTAAACAGACAGGAGACAGTTTAAATGAACAAGGATGAGGGAAACCACAAAAGAAGAGGATGAACAGAGAAAGAGACAACTCACCGGACATATTAAAGATTCAAGCCCCTGTGGGAGGCAACCTATAAAAAGCCACTGGGATAAGAAAAACTCCTACCCTAAAGTAATAGTGTAACATATTCCCATTATACACCTAGGGTTGGTAAAGAGGGTCACGGAGTAGACTAACCTATTTTCACTCACAATGAGAGCAGGGTAGCAATAAGAACAGACTCCTAGAAGAGCTAATCATCATCATGGCAAAGTTCCTCATAAAGAAGTTACCATAAACTTGTATAAGATACGTTCCATCACATAAAACGTGCCCTTATAATTGTTGAGGAAAGCTTCACTTTGAAGCTGATAAATGCCTTTCAAAATGTATTTCATAATCAAAAACCTCAGATATGCCGCAAATCGTGCTCATTGTCATGATTAACCCGCTTCTATTGTGAACAGTAAGGTTTAAAAGACAGGATACAGCATTAACTAATAATAACTCAATAGATACAGACGTTTCATATCCCAGTTAAGTAGGAGGTCATTAGTGATACAGCTATTGGCCAAACTGTCACACAATTCCACCTTTGATGCCGCTCTGGCTTTGATAACCCGCACTGACTCTCTCTTTCCACTGCAGAGAAAACACTTCCACCAGCCTATTAAAAGTGGCAAGCAATCAGATTCAAACTGTCGGGCGATTTTGCAAAGCAACAACAATACTGCTGCAACTGTCAACTGCATAGTGTCACCACAACCACTCTTGTTTGCACACAAAAAATACACTTCTCATGCAATCACTGACATCAAATTGCTGCAGTTAAAATTTGCAGCTGCTTGAGCTCAGAGTAACATTTTCTTCTCTTCCATCATACATGCTCTTTTTAGCTTTCCATCATCTTTCTGGGAGAGACTGAACAGGGTCCAAGATAAGGACCTTTTCTTCTCCCTTGTGAACAAAGGACTGTATCTGTGTTATCCATTCCCTTGAGAGGGGGGACAAATGTCAGGCCGCATCCACTTGAATGATAACACTCAATCAGCTTGTAAAGGCCAAGCTGTACCCTTTATGTACCCTATCCAAAATCTGCATTACCATCCCACCTTTCACCCCCTAACCCAGGTCCAAATCCCTAATTTACCCAACATTCACCACATTTCCAAAATCTGTGTAATTCAAGTCATGGACCTTATGAAGCGCAAACAGCCAAGACTATTGGACGTCTTTAACAAATCTTGAGGTCAATTTAGCATCACAACATGAAACACATGAAAGCGCACCCTGCATCTTATGGTAGGAACCGGGAAAAAGCATTGATAGCCCTACAAAATGGCATCCTTCTATTCTTGGGGGGTCAAATGAAACTTCAGATGCCTAAGGCGAGTTTGTTTTCTCTCCCAGGGACTCCCTGTTGAGATAGCACGTAGGCTTACAGCCTCCTGGGTCCCTTCACGCAGTCCTCCATGCCTCGGGGGACTTGTCCACTATTCTCATGAATGGAAAGATCACAGGACCAAACCCCAGCTTACACAAATATACATCACACTGTGTATTCTATATAATTTCCGGGTGAATGAAAAAAGAAACAAAAAAAAAGTGAGCTAAGTGTCACTGAGAGGCAGAGGAAAAGAGTGAGAAGCAAGGCCAAGAGGACAAGACAGGCAGTGGAGGATAGGCAGAGAGGAATGGTTTGGGTGAGGACAAAAGACAGACTATCCTACACTCTTTAAACACAAGAGAGGAAAGAGCGGCCATCTGGAGCACAAATTATTTATCGGTTTGAATCTGTACCCTTTCTAAACGTTACATCCTGTCTCCTCCCCTAGGACAGGATGAAATGAACGACAAACTCTGTTTTCACACTGTAGTGCAGATAAAACCACATGCCAGGAGGGGTACACTGGGCTACATACAACCAACAAGAGAGAGAGAAGGCCAGCCAGAAAGAAAGGCTATGCTTGTTTATTTGATTTCTTATGCACAGGATGTCATTGCTACAAGGGTCAAAGCGATCACTTTGGCAACAGGGCAAGTATCTCTTGTCCAGTGGAGATGAAACAAAGGCACGGGTGGGGGGTTGGGGGGCAGACAACCACAGAGAGTGAGAGAGCAAGAGCACACATGTGCTGTGAAATCTCACCAAACTCTTGCCTCTGAAACCCTGCAGTGTGTGAATGGTTCAAATGAGGGACAGTGAGTGACTGTGGGATTAGTGCCACACTATTATGTCAGTAAATGATGGCATAATGAGAAAAAAAACAGGAAAAATAGAAAACCTCCCAATGAATTCAGATGATGTGCCAAAAAACAAGAGCAATCTTAAACTGAAAAATTACATACATGACTATAGCAAACAACTTAAGAATGCCTGGAGGAGGCTACCACTGACTTAATGAGTTTAATGCTTTATGGACAAACTACTGAGTTTGAATTGAATTGTTTGAATTGCTAAATTGTTCTGAATTTATCGACTATCAACAATTTTGATATTGATTTCTAATTCTTTACGTGCAAGATTCATTTTCTAATAGGAAAATTTGTCTTAATACACTGAACAATCTTGTAATAATTATGTGTATTCAAATAAAAATACTCAGTCTAGGTCAAAATAAAGAAATAATGCACTGATTACATAATAAATGATATCAGTGCTGTAGTCTGCTTTATTTATAAAAAAAAAAAAACTTACCTGATGAAAGGAATGTTGACCCACAACAAAACTTAGTCACAGACAGTCTGTGAGATTCCCTAGTCATATTGCATTTCTAGAAGTAAATGGAGTTTATACGTCTGAAGGGGGATGTATTGGAGAAAAAAAGACTGTAAATTCTAGCTCCTTAGCTATCTAGAAACAATGTATAGACAGAATATATTCTGACAAACTTCACTACTTTACTGCGTTCTCCTTGTAACAGGACAATGAATGTACTTAACATGAAGTTAAACATATTAGGGGCATATTGTTGGGGCTGGAAGACAACATTAAAAACATTTTTTTCATTACATGCTGACACCAACACTTCATCATGTTTGATGTGTTGTCTCCCATACAGAAAAATGCTTTCCTACACATTTAGCAATGTGTCTTCTCCCCTCAAAAAATGTGAACCCTATGTCATTCCATGTGGCTTTGGGGAAAAAAAAAACAGAAAAGCATGAACGCAGGACGCCTTATCATCATTTTCTAGACAGTGCAAGTGATGATGCAACTAAAGTTTACCAAAAACAATCCTCTGAAAAAGAGTTATAATAATACAACTCAATCCTCACCAAGAGCATGTTTTAACTGCACTTGTAATAATAAGCAGAGATAACAAGCAGAATCACATTTTGATAAGCATCCTATGGTCTTGAGAAATTTTTGCTCTCTGTGGTTTCAAGTTCTTGGTGTAGATCATTCCCCTCTGAATCCAATAGTTCACCACCACTGAAGTATTTATAGTGCCTGAGGGGGTCACTAAACAGCGCTCACAGCTCCACTTTCTTTGCTCCTTATTCAGTCTATCATCAAACTGACCCCTGAGCTGAAAGTCTGACAGAGGCTTTGAGGTAGGACAATGTTTGACCCTGAATGTTTTTATTGTTAACATGGGAGTCTCTCTCAAACAGCAAAGAAACCCTGCCACATTTAAACTCAACAATAATGTCAACAGTAATCAGGGGTTGTTAGCATCTCGGTTAGCATCTCAGTACATTTTAACGCTGGCACTTTGAGGTAATGTCTTCTTATTCACATACTAAAAACAACAAAATAATAATGACAGCACTGCTGTTATGATTATGGTCATTATTTTGAGGGCTTTGGGCCCTGCTGTTTTGTTCTGTTTTGGTTATCTCAAAACAGATCTGCACAGTTAGAAATCATGAAATTATAAACAAACATTGCTATTTATTATAGGAACACTATTATCCTATCAGAAATGCATAATAAAATTTCAGTGCACTAAAATCTATCTGTGGGCCAATTTTGTTACTTTGAGACTTTACCCTGTGCTATTCAATTTAGGCATCTCCATATGCAAAATTTTTCACAGCACCATGCCATAAATATGGCTATTGTCATAGCAACTGAGACTGAAACACCCTCGGTCTCTTGTAATATTTTTTCTGCGATATATATTGCGATATGAAAAAATAGAGGAAATTTCATCAGATACATGCAATGTGTTATTTATGTACAGACATACAATTAACAATCATAATTTTCATCATTTGGGTACTTTAAAAGTCTGTCCTCTAACAAAACAGCCCCCCCCCAATTATCACACTTGGCCCAGCCCTCTGCCACCGCTCCAGAAATCAGCTTGGACTCCTCCACTTTCACTTGCGACTCTGACACTGGCATAGACATGTGGACAGAGAACAGATGGAAAGGTACTGGGAAAAACAACATATTTCCTAATAAATTTCATAAATGGACTTCTGTGTCGCAGTTATGTTATTTACATGTAATCTACCATTTTTTACAATGTTCAAATGTATAATTAATCTGCGTGGTGGAAGATTCACCAGAGCACATTGGGAACTGATCCAACTCCATATATCTAAGAACCCTTAAATCGGATTATATTATGTAATATCAGACAGACTTTTCTTCTAGATTAGTTATGGAAAATGAGAACCTTGCGAGTTCTCCCTTTGTATCAAGCAGCCAAAAAGTTGTAGCATGACGTGTTTGAGTTACTGCCTGACTTTACATCACTCATCCTGCAATATGACTATTCGCAGTTGATGCTGAAACAATATATCATGCAGCCCCCCTATATTCCTCTCCTGTACTTCTCTTTGGTACAAAATAAACATTCTATCATATCACTTCTTTACTAACAACAAAATACATTTTTTACAAGCTGGCCACTGAAAATCAATATTTACTAGCCTGAAGCTCTAAGAAAACAATGGCAAGCTCTGCAAATGAAATTCTCTAAGGTGGGGTGCAGCTCCACTAGGCTGGGTGGCCCATCCTGTCTATTCAATGGTGGCAGGAAAATCTGAGGCAGGGTGATAAGCACTGTGGCAAAGTATATAATACAATTTATTAACACTGTAACACATACCTGCACTATTTATAAGCCATAACCTTTGAAGAAACTATAGGACCACAAATGTGCACCAGCACCAAGTCAAAAACAAAAAGTTGGTCAATCCCGACATCAATTAAAGCTGTACACTTGTCTCACTATCTCTTCAACCTGTCCTGCAGTCAAATAACGGTGGCTCCTCATTTAATTCACTTAAGCACCAGTCTAGGCTACTGATCAGAGTTCTCAAAAGGCACAGCTGCTGGCTATTTATCTATGTATTTATACATTCAGCCAGCTACTTTCTGGGTGGAAAAAACAGGTTTAGAAGCAGTTCTTTAATATTCCATACTGATACTGTATTGTCAGACATGCCTATTCTTGCCATCGCCCCCTGATGTGACTCTCATTTCCTTGTGTGTGTATGTGTGTGCACTGTCAAAGCTGTTTCCCAAAGAAGTCATTCCAAGGGAGTCAATACATGGCAGTGGACATGCTCATGAATGGTCCACAACTAGACAGTAGCAGTTGCAGAAAGGCAAAACAATCTCATCAAAGTAGACGGTCCAAGTCAAGTCAAATTTATTTACCCTCAGTTTTACTATGAAATCATGTTGAATCTAAGTTTTGGGTGAACAAGCTTGTTTGATGAGTAGGTGTGGTGGTTCGGTGTAGCAAGTATATTGTTTAACCCATGACAAGTTTCAACACATTTTTCCGTTTATAATAGAGTTGCGTGTGTGTTATTCACAATGTGAGAAAGACATGCTGAGTGAGTGTGAATGCATATACAGATAATGGAGAGTGACAGCGTGTGTAACAAGAGGGGGTTAGTAGGGGAGAGAGAGAGATATACAAGGCTCTGGAATTCATCTATCTTTACTGATAGTGCGTGATCGTGCACTACGTTCAACAGGTCCAGGATTTTACTTCAGTATAGCAGAGAATCACAATATGCCAAAGGCTACCAAAATGACTCCTCATAGCTAAAAAGCCAAAAACATCTGACAGAGCATGGCCCTGGATGCTCCCTAGCTCGTTACTTTTCCATTCAGCTGGTGACTCCATGACCAAAAGGAGAACCTTTCCCCTGATGCAAAAAGAGGCAGGTGCATTACTTGGGGCTCTGCCCAGCAAAACAAACAAAAACAAAACATGGTCAATGAGGGGAAAAAAGTGTTTGAGCAACAGCCAAAATACAGCATGTACCATGACAAGTAAACAACAGTCCAGGAGGGCTTCACAGGAGCATCTTTGTAAACTTATGAGAGGAGAACGGGTGCCTTCTGGACGATTTTGAGACAGCAGTTCTTAGGTTTGACTCACTGTTCAGGAGGAAGAGGGATGTGTGCATGTATACACAAAGAGAGTAACAAAACATGCATATTGTCAACACAGAGACAAGCCCATAGCAATACACACACCCAATGAATACAACTCCACTAACTCCTTGACAAAGATTCCTCCACAAGAGCATCTGTGCTTATGGTGGCCAAGCTATCAAAGCGCCAGATCTGAAAGTACTCAGAGGATGTAAACCAGATGCCCGCTTTGACATAACACTTTACAACTTAGCATTGCACTCATAATTCATCAACACTCTTCATGCTTCAGCTCTGCACTGCTGGTATATCGGTGGGTTTCCCTGCCTGTGCATACAATACTAAACAGTCATGAATTTTAAAACCTAACTCACTACAGAAGCTGTAGCAGATTCTGTTCATTTCATTTGCTGACAGATCCATGCAGCGCAACTTAAGCTCATACTCTATGCCACTATTTATCATGTGAACTCACTGGCCACTTTATAATGTATCGGGGCCCATTTACACAAACAGCTCGCTACTGCAGATAGTGAGTTATGGGGCTGTAACTCAGTATGTAAACCATTTAGACAGGTTCAACTGGTTCAGTTTCTGTTTAACTAAAACATTACAATGAGCTAGATGCCCAATCTATATGCTACAACTTTGAACACTGCATGACAGTTGGTGCCAGTCCTGTCAGTGCCATAATGTGAGAAATGGCTGCTCTGTTGGGATTATCACACACTGGAGTGTCTAGAGTGCATCAAGAATGGCAAGATAAACAAAAAACATGCAATCAACAGCAGTACTTTGGGGAAAAAGCTCTACACTGATGAGAGATCAGAAGAAAGTGGCAGAACAGCTAACAGCCAGACCACAAGTACACAAATTTTTATTTTTCACTTGCTAACTTTTTACGCTAGTGGGAATAGTGCTACTCACTGCAAATTTTAGTGGCATCAACCTAAAACTTTAATTAACATTACAGACAATATCATCATGTTTAAAATTTATAGATATAGATATAAATTTTAGTTACACCAAGTCCAAAAATGCTTGCAAAAAATGACTAAATGGTATGGACAGGAGGAATATGTTGCTACAAAAATCCATAGCAGCTGATGCCATCAGGTCACCATGGACGAAGATCCCTGTTGAACATGTCCGGCACCTTGCTGAATACAACAATTTGAACAATTCAGGCTGTTTTGGAAGCAAAAGGCCATCCTACCCAGTTCCAGCTAGGCGTACTTAATAAATTGGCTACTGAGAGCAATACTGCCTTTACTCTCTACAGTTTTAGATCAAGGATTAATTTGCAGCCCTTTTCTTCAGCTTTTGACATGGATATAAACACAGACCACGAAATCTGTTTTGTGACCCTACTATTCTGACCCTTCCTTTGGGAGGAAGAACTAAGCCTTTTCTGGGAAGCTGGATAATCAAGACAGATTGGGTGTGAAAAAAAAGAGAAAAGAGCAAAAGAAAATAAAGAATAAAAAAGTGAAAGCAAGAGTTAAGGAGACAAAAAAGAGAAATATAAACAGACAGAAAGAAAGACACATACCAAGAAAGACAAAGACTGAGACATAAGTGAACACTGAGGCATGGATAAGAGGGATGAAGAGCAGTGATGCAAAATGCAAAACATATGTGGCCAAGTCCAAGCTGAGGTTACTGGAAACAGGGAGATGCGCAGGAACAGAGTGGGTAATTCAGGAACTCTACTGATTTTCAGGGCCACTTAACTCTTGTTTCACTGCAACCTCAGTCTGTGTCAGACCTTACTACTACCATATCAACAGCTAGCCCTTCTCACCCGTACATCTAACTCAGGAACGTGATCAGAAACACAAAAAAGGGTGCAAGCTGTGTCCAAAATAAAATGTCTTGAAAAACAAAAACTGGATCCTGGTTCGCCACCCTTACAATTCACATGTCCCTCTAGTCTACCCTCGGTCGAGCTTCTACAATTCCTCAATTCAAGGGAATGAGCTACTACGTCACTCAAGTCAAAATTCCCACCTCACATGAATGCAGCATAAACTTACAGTCATGCTACAGTCACAACAGGCGACGAGTCATTTTCAGTGGAAGTCTGTGCGATGAACTACTAAAAAAGTTAAGCTGTCTTTAGTTTATTTTCAGCTTGACAGTGACTTGGACAAGCGACAGCCAATCAGCTGTAAACAAAGTTATTCACCTCTTGAACTTCATCCGTTCTGCTCTCTCTCCTAAGATCATATCTTTAAAGTTCCACTTCCTACTTTTGAACACGGAGTGAATGAAAATAATCAATGTTAACCAACTACATTAATTATGTCAATTCACAGTTGATGGGAAAGTCAGTGACACTGTAACCCCCGGCGCTTGACCGTTCTGTAGCTTTGTCGTCCATTGTGCCAACGTCCCATAAAGCCAAAATCATTGTTGGGTGTGCCATGAGGGGAAAAGGAACTTTGCAAAGAAAATAAGTAAATACTAACAGACTATACAGTATTTATGATTTTGCCTTTCAAATCGTGTTTCCCCGGTCATAACATGGCCAATAAAATTGAAATCAACACTCGCAAGTTGTTTGTTTGAATTTGGATAACTGTATCCTGGCCAGATCTTCCCACTTCCAGTAAACTCCACATACTCATATGATAGCTACTATGATACTCACCACAGAATTAATGACATGAGTTACAAAGAGTAATCAGGAAGGAGAATGGAGTGAAAAATAATGAGGTAAACAGTGGAGAAAGGAAGAAAAGATGAAAGAAAGAAAAGGGGCGCAACAAACCAAAAATGGAGCACTTCCATTTTGGGACTTGGAAAAATTTCTTTTCCCAAGTCCTGGGTCTGTTACATGCTGCAGTGGTAAAGTCTTTCAGTCAACATGTCAAGGTGATAAAAGAGGATACTTATGAGTCTTCTGTGATCTACTGACTTCCAATCTTTTTTGCAAATCTCATCAGTTTAGCTAAGAAACGGACAGTAGAAAGCATATTTATGTCCTCATTCTGAAAAAAAGCTATAAAGCATAACATAAAGATATAATAAAATAATTTAAAAAATAATTAAATGATTTGTTTCATATCTCATTTTGTGACAGATTGTAATTACTATTTGCTTTCAACCATGAATGTAGACAACAGACTGTGTCATGACAACTCAATGTCATTATTTTGTCAAGATATGATTCTACTAAAAGACAATATATTTAACCTTTATATAAAGCATTAAGATATAAAAATGGATACAGAAAGGTGAAGGCAAATAAGAAGAAACATATAAACTGATACACCCACTCTCTTCATTAGCCAGTCTCTTCACAGAGGAGAGCATAGAAGAGAGGATCATCACTACCGAGCAGACACACTGCTTTTTATAGTACTTAATCGCTAATAAAAAGGAGTCTTTCAGGGTTATGCCAATCCAAGTATTAGCACTGGTGTAACATTTTCAAATAAAGGGTTCTCTTTTTCCCTCATTTATTGATTAAGAAACATTGCACTTGATCAAGCTGGAAGAAAGAGGCTATGCTGAAGGCTCTTTGAAGAAAGCATGAACAAAAAAAAAAGAAAGTCTGAAATTATGATTAAAAGAAAACAACAGAACAGAACCTTCTCTGCTGCAGAAGCCGTGTTGAGTCGCAGTGCTTCAGAAAGATCCAAAGGGCATAAACCAAAACAAAACTCTTTTTGGTATAGATGGCACTGTGTCAGAAAAAAAATCCATCTAAATAGAAAAATATCCATGACTTAACCTGCATGAAGATTATTACAAGTGTACAAGTTTTGAACTCACTGACTCCTTGATACTAAATGGAAAGATCAAGGGAAGGTGGCAAGGAGGTCAAGATTCCAGACCTTCCAAAAATGAATTTTCTTCCCTTGGAGCAGCTCTTTAATGACTTTGACCTTTCAATTTATTGTTGACCCTGTATCTTCTTAGGGTTAGGGTAAAGTTGCAAGTAAAAGAAAGCTTCAAAACCTTGTAAATGCAACTAAGTCAAAGAGCACCCCTAATATTTTTTATTCAGTTATCTTACCAGCCACCTCCACAATGTCTCCTGGCACGATGTCCCTGGCCTTGATCCTCTGGACACTCTTCCTGTCCTGGCGATACACCTTCCCCATCTCTGGCTCGTACTCTTTAAGCGCTTCAATGGCATTTTCTGCATTTCGTTCCTGAACAGTAAGAACAGAATAAAGGTTACAAACAAGTAAATCCCAAACAAACACAAAAACCTTAAGCAAGAGTTGGAAGGAAGATGACAACAAAGCATGTATTGCCAGCAAAACATGCTCTGTTACAGTACAGAAACTCAAAATATACTGATGAAGTTAACTACTTTATTGGTGCATAAACACAGTGGGGAATAAAGGGCTAAGCTAATTGCACATGAGCACTGGCTTAGAAAGGACAGCTGAACAGCATGCTTCAGCATAGGGGCATGTTGTAAAAGGTGAAGAAAAACCCTGAGAAAATTGTGGGGGGGGCTTCCTTACGTCACATGATTGCAGAGTCAGATGTGTTGAAATAACACGCTTCATGGTCATTCTCTGGGACTTTTCTTTGCCCTCAGTGTGACATCTCAATGTGATATCAGATTAAGGATAAAATGCCATCTTTCTTTCCCTGTCTCTAAACTTTAGCTTCTCCTTGCCAGCTCATTTTCTCCCCAGTCATCCTTGCTTGCTCTTTGCTGTGTTACTGCTAACTTTTCCTTGTCTGCTGCTACCTTGGCAGGCAGGAAGCACTGAACTAGACATCGCAAGACAAGGCACAACCCTGGGACAGCAACATGACACCAAAGTATTAAAAATGGCTGCCTGGTAAAGGAGGAAGCTTGCAATGCTTGTAAAGATTCACTTGATTTTTTTTTTTTTTAATATGGGTAGGTCTACATCAACAAAGCAGCAGCATCTAAAGCCTCCTACACCTCTACGCCTTCCATGCTGGCTTTGTTTGCATAAACAATGGCAAGTGATCTGCCAGTTAACAGCTCCCCATTTACACAAACCTCAACAGGACCTACAGTGAGCATTAGATTTACACAGCAAACTGGGAGAGCAGTAAAGCTTTTCACAAGTAACATGCTGTGACAAGTATACTGTATGAAAGGTTGCTCAAAAAAATAAAAGCTGTGAAATGTAGTATTTCTGTGGATTCCATTTCACTAGAGCGTCACTCTTAGGAACAGTTGCGCATGCAGAAAAATACACCCAGAACTAATGCCCCAACAATAATCTTCCAAGCCCTGTCCCAAGGGAGGAGTTATTTTGTCTGTAGATGTTGACCAGAAGTCATGTTTCATTAATTTCCTGCTTGTTTCTTGCATATTTGGAAATTTGTTCAGGACAAACAAGGGGGCACACATGTAAATGAGCAAATATGTGTCCGTGATACAAGCAGGAAATCAGTGAAACACTATTTCTGATAAGCAATGCACATGTAATTTTTTTTCGTTATTTTCACTGAACTGTAACATGAACTACAGGGCTCTGACAACACAAGGAACTCGCTCATAGTAGTCCCCTTTTCCAAATTATTTGCACATGTTGGCAAAAATTGATATGTTAAGTAAGTAAAAGATCAAGACACAAAAGTGTGAGGAGTGGTATAGGATAGTATATCCCATAGGTATCCTTTCAACACAGCCCTTGTGGATTTTTTTAAACATCCCTTACACATTTTTCAAAGGGATTTTGGGCAACACAGAAAATGGCCAAGATGCTAATCTGTGGCATCAAGACAGCATTTGGCAGTATTTCTGAATTGTTTGTTTTTTGGCAGATGAATCTGACAATGTCATCCAGAAGTCAAGTGCAAAGCAAGAGTTGCTGTGCCCAGCTATCATGACTCGGTACAGGGCAACCATCTCCTTTCTGAACTCTTCTGGATCTAATTGGAAAGGATGCTTGGCATATGATAATTAGTTTCTGTGTGTGAGACTCTATCCAAGACTGTTGCTGCCTGCCTGGAATAAAGGTGTATGCTGACAAATCAATAACACTTCTCAAAGGAACTGACACTTAAAACCCTCAGGGCCGATTCAGCAGACACAGTGAAGCATAAAGGCATAGAAAACACCTCAATGCCAATGCCATTTCACAAAATTGCATTTGTTTTCTCTTTATTTTCCTGAAGGACCAAGGGAGCCCTGCTCAGTGAAAGGGCAAAAGCTAGGGTTTCCCGGGCCAATGTTAGGCTAATGAATGGAGACCAAAATACACACAGCGAGGAGAAAGTAGAACAGGCAAGGGTTCCAGTGTGACTGAGAAAAGGAAGAGGGAAATATATGAAGCTGGTCTCTCTCTGCCCCGAGGGTCCAATGGGATGTGTGATCTATCCTTAGCCTGGATGGGGAATGCTATGTAGAACTTGTGTCTTTTATAATAAATCTATAAATGAGCCTTTTTGTGCATTTTTTCTTTCCTCAACATGGCTAAAGTTACACAAACCATCTCATACATTCCCTGGCATACAACTGGTGCAAACTTGAAGAAAAGCTCTACAGAGAAGTCAATACTTTGTCTTTTCATTTGTCATTTCTAGCAAGATCTAGAAAATTCTTGAGCTGCTCCTTTAGCTTGTTTCTGACTCTGCTATTGATAATAAGTCTATTACTGAAACAGCTGGGAGGGCTGGGTCAGGTAGCTGAGCTCCAAAGCTCATTAGCCATTCAGCATCAAAGTGACACACCTGCCCTGGTACAGCTGTCCATGTGCTGCAACTCCAAGTCTATTTAATAGATTTGGACTGAGTCTCCCAAGTAAGCCGATGATAAGCAGCTCCAAAGTCCAAGATAGAATTCAAGCAGACTTTTTCACTCCTAATTTTCTTACCAAAATAAATAATTAAATAAATAAATAAAACAAAAGTCAACAACTTGAATCATCTACCACTGACCCCAGTCGATTGAGATGTTTGAGTCAAACGTTTTTTTTTTGAGGCAGTCAATGTGCACTGTAATACCATAATGAAACAGATCGAATGTAACCTATCTCTGCTGAGGTGCACCTTCATAATCAAAGTTCCAAATAGTAATGAATGTATTCGCAAACAGAGTGAGAGAAGCACAAAGATACACTGCCGCCTATAGTGCTCCTATATTAGTTCTATTGTCTCTCATTAGCATCGCTGCTGCTGAAATCAAGTTCCACAGATTGTGCTACCTCAACAAGAAAAAAAATCTGGGGGGAAAGGGACTGTAAAATTAGACCAATTAGGCCTGAGCTCTTTAATTTGTTTAATAATTTAAATGTAAAGAATTGTAAAGGGATAAGTTACAACAGTTTCATTTAACAAGAAATACCTTTGTGTTGTCTCATTATTCCATCTCAATGCTATGACAAAACCACACGGAAATTGAAATTGCTAAGCAATTAAAATCTTTATGCAGCTGTCTTAATGATTATGTTTATGACTTGATTACTATTAACTATTACTATTGACTATTACTATTAAATGGTCTATTAACGTTGAAAGTTGTGCCAATGTATTTTTTGATTCCCAGACAGACGATGAAAAAAAAAGTCGAGTCATCATGCTGCATTTAGCTCACCAAGAAGTAACTTAAACTTCAGAGATGATAGCTTGAAATTGGTGAATAGAAACATTTGTCTCTTTGTAAAAGGGAACTGTTTATGCGGAGTATTCATGATAGACAAACATTTAGAGATAGCGCCTTTATTTTTTCAAGTCCATTATCCCATACTAATAACGTAGAGGTTAAAAAGAAGTGTGTGTGTTTACCTGCCACACTCCTACAATGGCGTTTGCTATGAGAATAAGAAGGATAACAAAAGGCTCGACAAAGGCTGTGATGGTTTCTTCTCCCTCCTCAAACCAGGCCAGCACCTACATGCAAAGGGGAACAAAAAGAAGAAATTAACAATAATCAAAAGCCCTGGAAATAAGCATTAATACTGCCATGTCATCTTGGGCATGGCACATGGACCAAACAGAAGACTGTAATGTCAAGACCAATACAAGATGCTTGTCCATTTACTGGCATCGGACAACTAATTCTGCAAACATGGAGTTTACCCACTTTTCAAAAGGCAGCCATCAAGATTGGCTTGGCCTTCATCCCTGTCTCACTGTGCAGCCCCATAGTAGAGCATTTTGAGTGCATTATGGCCAGCACACATCATGAACTACCTATGACTACTCTGAAAAATATAGCTCCTTCCTGTTCTCTGTCACACAGGCATTAGGGTAAAAGACTGTCATGATATTTTGACTGATATTTAATGGTATGTAAGACAAAAAAATAAGCATTGTAAAGTGATATTATTGAAGAAAGGTCTTGCCAGGTTAGGAACATCACTGGGATTTTGGCATTCAGTTAAATGCATCTTATCCAATCATTTTACTCATGCAAATTCCCTGTTGCACAATGCACAATAGTCAAAACCAGTATTTATCCTTTAAACAAAAGCAGAGCTCCAAAACATGGATGGGATGTAAAAAGAAATGCCTCTCTCTGAATTCGGCAGAGCTCTCAAAATCTGAACAGACAGCCTGTGACAGATAAGGAGACAGTCACTTCTTTTCCTCCTACAGGGGTTATATCAGCCTCAGCGTCATTCCCTTTGAGTCCTGGTCAGTAGTGTGTGTGGTTGTAATTTAATAACGCATACGATATTATGTAACAGCTGTTTGAGCTTTGACTGAGGCCTATATGACAGTTTGTCATTCCTAATGTTAAGCATTGGGCATAACAATTATAAGAATCTGCGAACAGTTTAATAATTCATATTAAATAAAGTTCCCTTCAGCCAATATTACAGAGGTTTAGCCTACCTATTTAGTAGTGTCAGAGAGACAGAGTAGCATAGTAGCATAGTAGCCGTTTTCTCCTCATTTGGAAGCTATGCCAAAAGGACTAAAGTGTGTCAGACCAAATGCCAAATGCCCCCTCTCCAATCCACAAATGCCAGATTAAATTGTAAATGTCTATCAATGTCTATCATGTTGCACATTCTAGTTCTGGAGCAAATAAAGAGGCATATGCACATGTTATGTTTGCACTTAAAGTTGGAGTCAAAATGTCACTTTAAGATGCCAGAAATGTAAAAAAAAAAAACGTGGACATGTGTTTGTGTGATTGAGAGAGCTCTGGATAGTACAACTAGTGATATGTAAGATTTATAACTGGCTGTCATCACTATGCCCTGGTTACTGGTGATATTCTCAGCCATATGGGCTAATAGCCAAATCTAGGGGACCACAGAGTGGTGAACTCAGCACTCTGTCACCACCAGTCTGTCACACCCAAAATCTGTCACCTCCACCAAGGCTGGCCACAGGTGACAGTAATGCAAGCCACACAAATTATGTCTTTGCACTGATAGACTCTCAAATATGAATGAGACCCAAGTGTACTGCAGTGAGTATTTAAATACTGGACATCATGTAAGGGTAAGGAGACTCTTGACAGTGTGCCAGTAATAACAGTGACATGCTAACACCACAAAGTTCAATCAACAGACAGACATTTGGCCCTCTCAAGTATCTGTCGCCTTCACTCTTAAATAGACAGACCATGCTGTTCATTCCAACAGCATACCGGAGGATCATCACACATGTAAAAGTGACGCAATTATTTCTTCCTGGATTAACTGCTAGTCATTGTTATCTTTAATCACTACAGACTTCCTGACAACTGGTGTGCTAACATCAACTACATGAAACAACACAGACTCAATGAGGTGGAAATGACCTACAATTTGTTTCAAGAGAGAAACCATGTATGCACTGACATCGAATAAAGCCTCCAGACATAATCATGAGAAAATGTTTCATTTCAGATATCATCTGGGTTGTGTCAGCAGACAAATACTGGGTGCTTTTCTTCTCCGCTTCAACAGCACTCTCGATCAGCTGTGATCTGCACTGGATCAATCAGAAAGGTACTAAATACACTTTGCAGGCTGACAAAGCTATACTGAAAAGGCCAAGTGACCTCAGCACTGAGGTGTGAAATGAAATGAGCTGGTAGAGATGTACACAGTCCATGTTCATCTGGCAGAAAGCCTAGATATACTGTTTTTCCCCCAACACTGAATATTCCCTCTCTGAGGACACTGCCAACAGTAGTGTCTCATATGTGTAACGTCTGAGTTCATTTATCTCCCTAGTCCAGGACTGAAATACCGAATTTTCACCTGAATCTAAGTATTTTAAGTTTAATACATTATTCACCTTTTACTGAATGTTAACTACTTCAACACAACACCTCATATAAGTGTTCACTAAGCTTTAATACACAATAACACAGTAAAGAAGGAGCCGAACAAAATTCTGTCTGAAGAAAGAAAATATGTGATAGCTATAAAAGTGGTTTCACCAGGTCAGCTGTATCTGGTCCAACTCTTTTAAATAAACATGGAATAAGTCACCTGTGTAGCTAAAGAAAAAGTTTTATTATACTTACAAAAGATATGCAGGCAGCGAGTAAAAGGATCCTCACAAGCAAATCTTCAAACTGTTCAATCACCAGTTCCCAAAGAGATTTACCTTTAAAACAAAGAGTATCACTCAGAACATGAGCATATACATGTTTCCTTTAATGGAGATTTTAAGAATGACATTTAACTCAAAATTTATACAGATGACTTGAAGCATTTTGTTACATTTATCTACTCACCCTCCTCAGCTGGCAATTCTGCAGGTCATCCCCAAAGACAGACAAAAGACAGATGGTTAGATTGTTAGATGTCAGAACTTCATATACAACATGCTGCTCTGAGGTAAACTAAAACCAAAGTCATGAATGGGAGATTAAAGGGCGATCTTCTTGTTCACTGAGTCACAGGTTTCCTAAGTGATAAATAAATGTGTTTCGACATATAGATCGTTACGTCAGAAACCTTTCCATTTTTTTACAATCAGCACGTCGCCCGTTACACAGACTGAAGCCATGACCCATGAATGACTCTGGGAAGATGTTTATTTAACACAATTAAGTACTTTCTCACCGTTGGGTCCGTATTTTTCCCGTTGTTTCTTTACTTGGTCTAAACCCAGACCTGTACTTTCATTCACGCTAAAAAAGCTGTAAACTTCCTCAACCGTCTTTGTGTGTGCGTTGTCCATGGTGAATGGCCACTTGAGGACACTTCTTCTCGTCCTACTCTTGTAACCTTAACCTGTCACGGTTCTCTCTTCCTTTGGTTTCACTCTGGGATAACAGCTGGGAAATCTCACTATAACACGGCACACTTTGCTGGGTGTTGCCGGCTAACACGGGCTGGCACAACGGGCAGGTGTACTGGCGAGAGTGGGTGATTTTAGCGGCTTGTAAGCTAACGGCTAGCTAACAAGCTAACTACAGGCAAGCTAGCTAACTGTTGGGATAACTCGTCGCTCTGTTCGCACTGTTCGAATTCGCCGGTTGCGCTCCGCTAGCTTTCCCACGAAATCTTCAACGAATCATTCATATCACCGTCGCAGTCGCCGCTGTTTTCTTCTAAAACGAGGAAATCCTGAAGAAAATGGTCCAAGTGGATGATTTAAACATGTGGTAAAGTGTCAGCTCAGCTCCCTTCGCCCGCTTCGTCTGTGTGTTGCAGAATCGCCAGTGTCTTCATCAGCACCAATCGCATTTGTCCGCTGCACCTCTCGCGTGTGTCGAATGCGGTGCTCGGTGTCCGCATGTGGAATGCGCTCATTGGTTGGAAAATCCGGAAATCCTATTCTCTTCCCTGATGGTCTCTCCGGTGTCAGTCTGTGTCATCATCGCTACATACTATGGCTACATATACAGTTCTGACATTTACACTGACGCGTTTATCAACAGCGACGGACAATGAATGCCACAGAATATAAGGTTAAAAAAACAACAGTAAAATAAAAATAAATCCTGGATCTGATTACCACATTTTTTGCGTCATGGCCAGCTGTCATACATACCCTGTGCTGTCTTTTGTAGCCTATGCCGCTTTTATTGACACAACATACTCGTGCGTTGTGCATACTTTGCTTGCAGAACCTTGTTTTGTATCTCATTCTTTTCCAATCTATTCTATTTAATGGTGTTGTGTTGCTGCTTTGCTGCTAGACCGAATACCTAAAATAAGTACTGATAAATCTGTACTGTAATGTTTTATTCTTGCTGGATGTCCCATTCACTGTGGTTTTTTTTTTTTTTTTTTTTTTTTTTTTTTTTTTTTTTTTTTTTTACAATTTAGCTAGTTGGTTTAAAATAAAGGCAACACTAGGGCAAAACCAAATATCACAAAATTTTTGACCAAGTACCTCAATATTGATATTGTGATGA
>OMKZ01021859.1:10886-27905 GCA_900302535.1 Neoniphon sammara | reverse complement strand
GGGGGGGGGAGCTACTTTTCCCTTCTTCTCTACCTGATTGAGTCATCTTTGGAAGCAGATCTTATCCTTTTTCATGCATCGTTTAACCCTTTTAATTTTTTTTTTCCCCTAGCTAAGCATGAGGACTGGAAAGCAGCTAAACTAAATGTAAGTAGAACTTTTATTAAATCAGTTCTTCATATTTCTGCATCTATATCTGAAAAGTTTGTTGACCAAGGTTTTAATGTTTCATCTCTTCACAGGAACATAAGCGTGCCTTTGAGAGGATGTGGCTTGGCTTTCTCAAGCACAAGGTATTATAGTAGTTCTTTGCACAAGCAAATTTAAAAAGTTTAAAACTTTCTGTTTTAACACTTCTAAATGCATTTTGTCTTTCTACATACCTGTCATGCTGTTTTGCTGAATTTGCTTTGTTCCATGCATTTCTTGTCTGTTTACTGTAGTTGCCAAGCAACATGTATAAAAAGATCTTGGTGATCCTCCATGACTCCATCTTGCCCCACATGAGCAAACCTACGCTGATGATTGACTTCTTGACTGCTGCCTATGAAGTTGGTAAGTCAGTATGATTTTGTAAGTAGTGACGGTGTTGAGCAGATTACTTATGCAGTATAAAGTGGACTGATATTGATCTATGATCAATCACGGTGACATGCTTCATATACAGTATGTTGAGTCACATTTATTTGTATGGTGCTTTAACACAAGCATATATCAAAGGGATTTACCTACCATATTATATATGTCATATACTCCATACAATATATCATTCTACATCATATACTTCTCAGCTTCTACACTACATCATACGCCATACTACACTGAAATACACACACTTACATTCATGCCAAAAGGCAATTTAGAGTTTCAAGTTCCTGAATGTCTTTGGGTTCTGGGAGGAAACTGGAGCAAACATGAGGAGAACACACAAACCCCACAATGAAATTCAAACCCATGACTCTGTAGCCGTGAGGTACTAACCACTATATGCCCTAATATTTGTGTTTTCTGTCTCTAACTGTCCAGGTGGAGCAATCAGCCTGCTGGCCCTGAATGGCCTTTTTGTCCTCATCCATCAGCACAACCTGTGAGTCTCTTAAATACTGAACAAGATAATATAGCAGACCAAAGAAAACAGAATTGAGTAGGAAATTACTAAAGACAAAGTCAGCCAGATATCTTTTTCTGTCATTTTTACTATTAATGTAAATTCAGGAGCCATTTGAAAGCGAGTCCATAAAACTGAGTCCATAAAAGTTCTGCAAAATGGCACAATACTGCCCACAACTTTAAATATAACATCTTGGACCCAACAGTTTGGGACATTAAAAAAGTTAGTGTGTGACCATGAACTATGTGCACTCTGCTGGCAATGGCAAGCTGTAGGGCCATGTCATGATATAGTACTGCAATTTGAAGAAAGGAGGTTTGGACAGAGAAAAATTTTGTGTGGATATTTATTTAGCTCAGATCAAATCCAGTGAGTTCAAATGGAATGAAGTCAAATCGAGTGTAATCAAAGAAATCTGGCAAATGATTCCCAGCTGGATCTTCAAAGCACAATGGAGTACTGATAATTGCTGGTTGCATCTGATCTTTTCTGACTGTGCGTGTGTATGTGTGTGTGTTTGTGTGGACTCAGAGATTATCCTGATTTCTACAAGAAGTTGTACAATCTGCTGGAGCCTTCTGTTTTCCATGTGAAATACAGAGCACGCTTTTTCCACTTAGCCAACCTCTTCCTTAGCTCCAGGTAAGATGTTTTTCCTTTCCAAACAGTTTTTGTTGTCGTGGTCGTATATCTTTATTTATTGATGGAAAGGTTGCACGTCCTCTCTTACAATACTGGCCAAGCTACAGTTTTTATTTTTTATTTATTTTTTGTCATTTGTCAGCAACACTTAAGTTAGCCCTGGTGCACATCATCAGTCTCAGACAACTTGTCAAGATCAGAGTAAAACTGGCGCGTGTCATTTCAGTGTGAGAAGGTCAGCACATTGCATCCTGATCTCACGGTGCAGTCTGAGACTGTCAGGGACGTCCGGATCATTTTCATATATGTTTGATATTGTTGCTGTTGCTCATGTAGTTTGAGAAGATACAACAAGCTGATTTGTCACATTGGCCAGTTAGATTACAGCAGGACATGTCATCCCTCTGCAGACAGACCAGCAGACAGATAGAATGGGCATGATTGGACCTTTAATTATGAGAACTGTCTCACCTCCAGCTCTCTTTGGAATCCAATTGACCCAGCTGTGTATGTGCCCAAACTCTGGTCTTCTTCTGCTGCTGCTTCTTTCCATCAGTCTTCACAGGCCATCTGTTGATGGCCTGTGAAGACTCTGCAGTCCCTTGTCGCTGCGAAAACTCACATTGTTGCCTTATCCTAAAGTGTGCACACTTTTTGATGATGGGATTCAGTAGCCTGGCCACTGGTCAGTATTTATTTACCATTTGTTAATGTAATGGCCATAAAAACTGGCATATTTTCCCTTACTGACTATACATGAGTAAAGTGTGTGCATATGCTTGGGTTTATGTGTTGATGTGTTTGTGTCCAGTCACTTACCCATGTACCTAGTGGCTGCATTTGCCAAGCGCCTGGCCCGTTTGGCTCTCACAGCACCCCCCGCACCTCTCCTCATGGTGCTGCCCTTCATCTACAACCTGATCCGTCGCCACCCGTCCTGTAGAGTCCTTATTCACAAGCCCAGCACAGAACATGGTGGGTGTTATTCTCACTCAATTAATGCTCGGACGGATTTGCAATTTCATCAGGCTCTATCTTCCAGGGGTTTTGGATACCCCTGAAAGTCTAATATATTTGTAATAAGTTGTTAGCTCAGAAGTCCAAGGAAGTCATTTCAGCATACTCTGTTCCTTGTTCAGGATATACAGACAATATTTCTATGTACTTACAATGACAGAGGCATTTGAAGACCCATATTTAATGGACGAGGAGGATCCTGTTCAGTGTCGTGCCTTGGAGAGCAGTCTGTGGGAAATTAAGGTGTGTATATGATGCTTCAGGTACACAGATTGTCATCAGTAGTGTTGATTGAGTTATGACTCGCCTCAGTCACTGTCTCTCTCATGTTGTTTGGGCAGTGAGATGAGTGTCACATAAGGATAGGAGTACTGGCAACGCAAGCTTAATTGATTTGCAATTAATTTTGCCATTCTGTTCTTTTCTCCCCCAGACGCTGCAGAAGCATTACCACCCAGACGTGGCGAAAGCTGCCATGTTGATCAACTCACCCCTGTCAGAGCAAGAGGCTGACATCAATGAGCTGCTGGAGATAACAACTTTTGAGGTGATGTGGCATTTTCAGTGCTTAGTTACTCAGTTAAAGAAGTTCAACATAGGAACTAGTGAATATGGGAATCTTATTAGGGGTGAGCCAGATTCGTTATGGATGTTCCAATAACGACTAATATGGACCCGGTATCTGTGATCAGAGAAGGGCAGCTGGACATTGGGATTAAAAATCAATGATGGAGCAGCGACACAAAGGATGTAGTGTATGTATTGCACAGTGTAATTTAAAATTACAAATTGTTGGGGGACATCCCACTAGTTCAACTGGTAGACACCATTAAGGCTGAGTCCTTGTTGCAGCGGCCCAGGCCTTTTTGCTGCATGTCAGCACCTCTCTCTCTGCCCGGTCTTTCCTTTCTCACTTTAGTGTAACTGTCCAATAAAGCAGATATGTCCATGTTAAAATTAGAAACTGTTGTCCATTAATGCATGCAGAAAAAAATTAAGATTTTTTTGTGTTTGTTTGCTAGACATATTTCTTATACAAACATATACTAGTTCATTAGTGTAGAATGAATATATAATTAATGTTATTGTATGCCATGTCCTTATTTCCAGCTGATGGAGCGAGATCTGAAGCAGACTCAGACCAAGGCTGTTCCACTGGAGTTTGAAGCTGCCACACAGTTACTGAAGGGAGGGGGAGATGTGCTGGGACAACACTTCTGTCTGGAGTAGATCCACATGCTAAAAACCAGAGACTGTGTTCATAATAATTTAGACTGCTTGTCAGGGACCAGTTTATTTAGTGAGATGTATATAGATGTTTGGCCTGAACACACATCCTGCATACACTTGAGATATTTGTATAAATCGCCTTGTGAGATCAAGGCAAAGTAAAATTTATATACATTTGATCTGGAATTAGAGTCAATTTCCCCCCCCCCCTTTTTCAGCCTTTCATATGTGATACATTATTGTACATCAATAAAACCTTGTACAAAACTCATGATGATGCACTCATTTTCCATTAGCACCTTGTTATGACTATTGAAGAAAACCAATCACAGATGAATCCAGAGCATCTGTGGTAGTTAACAGCAGACATTTGGGCGGGCTTTAGCTTTTCTCCAAATTGTGTTGTAAGGGTCTTTTAAGAAAATTATATACATTCCAAAACTCCAGCGGTCTGAAAACATTCTCATCACCTAATTCTACTGTATGTGAAGCTGTCACTTGACTGTTCTTTTCCAAAAGGTTGTACTTTTAATCGCAACTTTCAAAGCAACAAGATATCTGCGTTTTATATATATATTTACTATTCTTCATTATAAATCATCCTAATTCCAGGGGAACAGTAATCTTATTGCATTATTACATAGCAATCTTTTTACATATTCTTGGCAAATTGAACTAAAACCATTGTAGAATTAAATGCATCTCTCATATTGGTTTCACGATCTTTGTGGCCTTTGTCCTGCTTTGGCTCAGACCCTGCAGGTGAACAGGTATTTTTAGTATTTTGCAAGTCGAATCAGGAAACATGAACACAGCCAGCTCTTGCTAGAAGCTATTCTTAGATGTCACCCTGTCATACCCAGTCCTGTCATACCCTGTCATGTGGCCAAAGTGGCTAGCTAAACGAAAACTGAGTGTAGCGTAGACGCTATCTCCTTTCAGGATTAGAAACTTGCAATAATTTAGCCTGATTTAGGTAAAGATACAACAACCTGCTGAACAGCCATTCTGGCAGATTCTGGCACTGATGTAAGCAACTGTCTGTAACAGAAACGAGGCCATTTTATTGTTACATTTTCATATATTTAAATTTTAAACAGAATACAGTTGCATATCTCTGACATTAGTTAACATTTTTAGAAAAGTAGCTCCACCATTACAGTTTTACTTTATCAACTCCTATACGTATGCCAAAATGCATCAGAGCTAAGAGGATTCACCCATGATTGATTTAGATCTTGTGACACCATAGTGAGGTCACTTGTCCCCTCTGCTTGTAATTAAAATTGAGAGGTCCAACCCTGTCAGACTTACCATTTTTGTCTTTGCTCTTTTTTTTCTATCTTCTCTTCATGTTATGTTCTCTTGTTAAGTGTGCCATATGGCCACACAGCAAGTAGCCTTGGGTACAAGAACGCCGTGAGGGAGATTTCTGAATCATAACTGACTTCTGCTACGAGAGCGCGAGTCTTATCAGGGAAATGTGATGCATAAGTGTGCATATCCAAATATATGTACATGCTTAGAGTCAGACAGGCAGGTGGACTGACGCACACTCATTCAGACAGACAGACACACACACATACAGTCCAAACATTCAGAGCCATTGAAACTACAGAATCTTTGATGATATCTCAGGATATGTTGAGAGGATATTACATAACTCATGCACGAATACATTAACCTGCAACTCTTTGGAATACATACAGGAATCAGCACTTTTGCTTTTTGAATTATATCTTATGCATCCTTTGCTATTATCACTGAGGATTACAAGATCAGCACATGGGATTATACTCTGCAACACCGAGAGGGTGAGAAGCCAGCAAGACAGAGGATCATAGACAAGAGGATGAGAGAAACTTAAGACAGGCATCGATTATTTGGTAAGAACAGAGGAATTTATTTTACCTTCCTATCCTTTATTAAGAAACTGATTTTATGTTGACAGCTTATTTGATTGTGATTGGACTACTGCAAAATCATTCTTCATATTTTAGCAATACTGCAAGAAGTTTAACATTTTTTATGTTACAAGTTTGAGCTCAAAGTTAACTCCATAAAATGTTCATAAAATACTGTAGTACTATGTAACAATAATAGCACACCATGACACAGATGATTTAATGCCAAAATACAAATGACATGAAAAGAGTTGGTTATGTATCAGAATTATGAAAATGAAATGTTTATTTAGTGCATGCAATCAGTCTTGGAGAAGTTAGAAGAGAAATCTTCACCAGCAAATCAAAACAAACTTAAAAATAATTCAAGCAAAGTTAACAAGTATATTAATTATTGAATATAATGAATATATAGTATATTAAAATGATTAATTGTTGTCTGTTATTTGCCATGTCCTGGCAAAGCACACTAGTTATCAAAGTAAGTTGTCAGAAGGATAAAATTATGCTGACAGTTGTGGTGGCTGTGGCAAAACAAGCTCCATGCTGTGTCATTCAAAAAGTGGTGAAAGATAATTATCACACTCACCACACAAATGTTTCCAAGGCCAGAGATCACACGTCAAAATGAAAAAACATAAAATCCCATTTATTTATCCTCATTATGTTATTATGTCTACCGAATGTGTCCTCATGCACCTACAAACAACTCATGCTTTCTGAACAGGGAAATTAAAGCACTACCTTACTTGAGCCAAATTGGTGTCCCATCAGTGAAACTCTTCCACTTCATATTCATGAAACAAATAAACAAACAAACAAACAAAAAACCCACAGTAGAAGCTGAGAGCAGGACTCTAAATTCATTCACACAATTACGGCCGTTTTGTGTTTTTGATATTGCAACACAAGGGATTTGACACCCCTCCTCACCTGGTTTGTACATGTGACATTTAAAATTATTTATTGTTGTTAAAGCAAAGCATTAGCCTAATTCATGTTGCCTGGGAAACTAATTATTAAGGCTATATGCAAGCATAATCAACAAAATACATTGTTTAAGAGTTGCTGAGAATCAAGCTGGGTGCATGGAAGGGCCATGTTGACTATCAGGGGTCACAGTAGATCTTCACAGGAATAACAAGAACTTCAGGGTCATTTGACATACTCTTCAAAAAAGCGTCATGAAATTAATCTTCATAAATAGGTTTATCCAGCTTTCAGATTGTTAAATTAGCATGTACATAGCAAATGAGAAACCCCAGTCTGTCCTGGATGATGACGTAAGCATAGCTCTCTCCTCTCACTTTGATAAATCTGTGAGCGGGATACTTTGGCAGCACTCTAGGTTCACAGAGGGCTTGGCGGGATGGGACATTTCTGCATAAATCCACAGGACACCTGAGCTCTGTGTGGTGTTGTTGTTGGGTCTGTCTTCCTCTGCCACTGTGCCCTGCAAGGAAATAGGACCTGCTCAAGGTGAGTCAGTGAGAAGAAGCTGTTTCAGGAGGGCGAACATTTGGCTGAGGCTCTAAGAGAGACAGGGCAAGAGAGAGCTGTTTACAGTATTTCTGTTTTCTCTGAGGAAACCAAGTATGAAAGATGCATTTCTCTCTCTCTTATTTTACAAGTGACTATAGTACCTTTTAGTAATGTTTTTGATATTGGATAGTTGATAACAGTGAAATAATGCAATATTCTGAGAGGAAGCAGCTCACAGTGACCATAGAGCTTTCTCATTACCATAATTCATCTGATACACAAGTTAGCTTTAAACATGCATTTTGACAATCTTTACAATAAAAAATCGCAGTTCAGGTTACAATTTAAATGCATGATTTTGTTCCACATAATTTTGTTTTGTTATTCATTGTTCATTGCAAAAACACTTTCTTTCTTTTTGAGGTGCATAATTAATCCCTAAACAGGAAAAACCTACTTAGTTTACAAGAATGCATTGTCATTGTCATTGTAGTCCAATCTGTAATATTGCGGAGGTACAAGCAGCAGTACCCTTTTCAGCACTGTGTGTGTTAAAATGTCCTATTCAGTAGTTGTAGTGGATATGCAATCTTCTGTGTGCATGTGCAAAAGTGCAAAGCAGCAGAGCGTAGATGTGGATTTAGTTCTGACTGATAAAAGCTGATGTTATGTGGGCTCCTCCTGTCACTGTATTGCTGTTACTGTAATCCCCTCTTATGTAACTGAGTGAAGAGTGGTTCTTTCCCTTTCACACATACACACACATGCACATCAATCATCCTTAAACACACATACACACTGATGCAGTGGGGCAACAATGTTGAGTTGGTCCTGTAAAATGTAACTCTAGGGCTGGTTTTGCAGTAAAGGATCGACTACACAGTAAAAGGGGAGTTCTCTTATTTGATGGAAGAAGATGAAGGAATTGTACAGTAAGTGCCATAGGGGTCTCTGCTAGATTCATTGCTTTGTACTACTGCACATGCTTAACATATTCTGCATATTGTCTGTTCAATTGCTACAACACTACCATGTTTTGCATCTGCTCATGTTACATTCAGTTAAGTTTGGTTCAGTTCAGCTCACTATTTTCTATGAGAGGTGATTAGTGTGTAGTATAAGTTAAAAAAATTGCATAATAAAACCACATATAACATGCAAAGATATTGATAAGAATACTTGCGTGTGTAGTACTTATATATTGTGTATTGTGCATGCAATGACAATATAGATGGCACATGACTATTCTTTATATTTTTTTCTTCTTAGAATGAATCTTGTCACTGACTGACAAACTTCTGCACTACCTGTTATTGTTTGCCTGTAATCATGTTAATACATGAATTTAAGCTTATTCTACTGTTGCACTTCAAACATGGTGACAAATACAGGATCAAAGCTGCAAGCACGTGGTATAAATTCTGTGCATAATGTATGAATGCTGGCATATGTCTCCCTGTATGTATGGATTACAATGTAAAGTTTCACGCATTCAACTGTATGTTTCTGTTAGTATTCAAAGGTATGTAGTTTACATGTGCATGTGTATTACTTAATAGTTTCAGTATTTGTAATTTCTATGTGTGTGTATGTCTGTGTCTGCAATGTGCTTGCTGTATTTGTACGAGTGTGGTTTCAGCATGTGTAATCTATGGTTGTGTGTGTTTTGCAGGTGATAATGCGGGGTCACATGTCCAGTGCTAACATAGAGGAGCTGCTAAGGCAGTCTCAGATGGAGCTACTGTGGATCCAGAGACAGCTGGCCATGATCTCTGCCAGAAACACACACCACCACCTGCACACCAAGGGAAAGGTAACGTGGTACCACATAGGCCTATTTTGATTACTATAACTTCTACTACTATTACCACCACCACTACTACTATTACTACTACTACTACTACGACTACTAATACAATGAGAGGTAAGATAACAATTAGATGAAACTTTATTATTCTATGATGGGAAATTGTCTTGGAAAGAAAAAAGTGCTGTTGCTCACAGTACAAGACAATACTAGTGACAAATAGATTACATAAAAGTACAAGTTTAGAAAAAGTTCACATCATACTATCACCCAAGCATGCAGTGTCCTTCACACTTACATGTTCACTACATCACCAATACATTAAGTGTGTATTTAAAATATATGTTCTATATTTTTCAACTCATGTTGCATTAAAATGTTGATACCCATCATTTATAACCGCATATAGCACAACCTCACCTCACTGCCAGCTGTAGTATTGAAAAAAATCACCATTCTGCTGCAGCTTCTTGCTTCAACATAACCCAACAGGGCACGCGTTTCCAGCCTCGAAAAACATTGTAAATATCCTTTTTGAAAACAGGAAGCTCACAGCACAATCAAATATGTCTTGAAATTATCCATTCAAAAAGGGTTGCAAACATTGCTTATTAACAAGTTTTATTTAGCAGTTACTATAATATATTGTATACATCCATACCACTCTGCTGTGGCTAATGATTTTTTCACTTTAACTCGGACCTTGGAGTATCTGTCTTATGTAAATTTCCAACCTGCAGCAATATGGCGTCAGCTCAACATGGTGTCAGCTAAGGATAATACTCACAAAAAAAAACAAAAAAAAAACAACAACTGAATTTGAGTGAGTTAAATGAGTTAAATTTGAATGAGTTAAAGTGGACTGACATAGCACCAGAATGGTGTGGATCTATCAAACTGTCAACAACCTGCATTTACATGCATGTTTAAATTTCCACATAATAGGAATAAGAATAAGAATACTTATTATTTATTTATTTATATTTTTTAAACTATATGTCTCACAATAAGATTAATGGTCTGCTTGATAGTATTTATTGGATGAATTTGAAGAGAAAGTCCACACAGACAGATAGGTCAGAGCAGTGATACCCTGATTGGCTGGCAGTGTCAGCTCATGTATTTCAAATGAGGCAACCTGCTGTTTTGAAACAGTGCAGGTGCTGTGTCAGCTCAAATGCTGCAAGCTATTAGAAGGATTTTAACAACATGTTAGTGACGGGTGCAGTCCAGTTGGGAGGTGCTGACAGTTCAAAGCAGCCTGTAAAATTCAGAGGCATTTTTAAAACGGCAAAAACTTTAAAGTTCAAGTTCACATTTATTTAGAGCCCAAAATCACTGTTTACAGTCTCAAAGGGCTTCACAGGCCCTCAAGTTTGCAACAAACTAAACAGGACGGTAGCCCCTGTTGTTTGTCAGCCACTGTAGCGCAACAGTGGTGCAACAGTGGCTGATTTTTATGAATGTCACTGAATCTTTCTATCTTGTTTTATCTGTTCATATTATGGGCCACAAACCTGATCTAGTGCCATCTTTTGGTCTTATTCTTTGTAACCTTGAGATTTTTAATATTTCTGACAACAAAGCTGTTGTTGTCGATGCTGTTTTTCCCTACCGTCCCTAACCAGTGAGCACCTGTCTGCTGTCAAGATGTTAACTCTTCATCTGGCAGAAAGAGGCTTTTATGTTAGCGGTCCTGAGGATTTGATGTCTGCTACAGGGGAGTTTCCCTTTTTTAATAGAACATGCCTTACTGTCCTTTACTTTGCTGCCCCTCTTAGGGATTAAGAGGCCAAACGCAAAAGCACTGTCATGGCTCAGTGAAAACCCTCAGGCCTTAAAGAGAGACTGTGAGCAGTGCTGAACGAAATGGAAGGAAAATAAGCTACAGGTCTTTTT
Organism: Neoniphon sammara; assembly: GCA_900302535.1. Lineage (NCBI taxonomy): Eukaryota > Metazoa > Chordata > Actinopteri > Holocentriformes > Holocentridae > Neoniphon > Neoniphon sammara. The sequence continues at coordinate 16,813 of OMKZ01021859.1, read as the reverse complement.
AGACATCATCACAAAACATTTTCTGGAATGCTCTAAAAGAGAGCTGGATTAATGTGGATTTTCAAATTCTGCAAAAACTTGTAGATTCAATGACAGTGCAAGCTGTGATTCAGGCAAATGGTTGACACACCAAATACTGAGAAATTCTGACTTTCAATAAACACTAGCATTTTTTTAAACTATATTAGTGAAAAAATATGTACTCTTGTTTGAGAACTGCAAATTTTTATTATTTTTTGATAAATGATGAAATTATTTTCCCCCAGAGCAGCAGTAATGGCAGTAATGGCAGCATATTAACATTCCCTAAATGAACACATTAATTAGTATGTTGATTATTAAAAATTGCACCCTACATAGATATAACCCAAAATTTGAATAAGATAAGCTTCTCAGTGGATTGTGGTCACTTTTACCATGTTTTACCCTTGACCCAAAATAAGATACCAGCTGAGGCTGAACGTCTGTCACTTTTTTGTCTTTGTTTTTTTTAGTCATTGCTCTCGAAGCCACTTACAAACTTGGCCAGAAGAGGACAGCATAGTTCTAAATACATATTTCAATGTTCAAAACTCCACCAACTGGAAAAAGAAACAGGGCCATGATGTGGCCCAAAGGTGTGACTTCATTAAGTTGTTAACACTTTGCCCTCAGTCATTTGCATATTTAAGGGGGGTGGTTGCATATTTCTGTCCAATCTAATTTCCATCTATTCTTGAAACTCAGTCTCACAGGGCTTCATGTCATGCCCGAACACCAATTCACTTAGAGAGTAATGTTTCTACGGTAAGGGTGGGAGCAGACAGAGGGAGCAAGTGTTGCTAGGCAACAGAGTGGAAGAGAGCGTATTCTGCTCGCTCTTCTCACTCACGCACACTTAGTGTCTCTTTCTTTCTGTCCTTTCCCCTCCCTTGTGCCTCCCTCCATCCCAAAGTGTTACACGGAGGACGGCTATTGACAGAACACACCCTGAATGCCTGCTGCTGATGTAACCTCACTAAAACCACCACTCTGATTTGATTTGAGTCCTCTGATCGGGGATTTGGGGTGAGCTGAAGAGAGCAAAGCTAGGTCTGTCCGGCAATACGTCCGAGCAAATGTGACTGCATGCTAGGGCAAAGTTGCTCTGTCTAATACCAACTGGAAAACAAACATGTGAAAAGCATTTGTGGCTCGGTGAAAGAGAAAGATCAGGGTTTATACATGAATATGAGATGGAGAGATGCATGGATCATTGCCTCTTTATGAGTAAATAGGGCTGAGCAAAGGATAAGTGACAGGGTGGCGAATGCATTTGACCCACTGCTTTCAGATCATGCTCCGTGTTTTAGAGAATGAGAGATGGGCGAGAGAGGGATGCTCTGCTCCTTTTTGCCCTGCTTTGATCTGTTCTGCTCGGGAAATGCATTCATAGGAATAAACGCTCATCCATGATGCAATAATTTGCACATCATTGCTCATGAGATTTAAGCAGTTCATTCAAATGAACACTGACACGCATGTCTGTTTTTTCATGTGTGAAGTTTTTTTTTTTTTTTTTTGGAGTCAGCTGAGTAGCATGCACGTGTGTCTGTGTATGAGAGAGGGAGAGAGAGGGAGGGAGAGAGAGAGAGAGGGAGAGAGATGGGGTGGAGGCGGAAGGTGTTTAAAGACTGACAAGAGGAAGGAGCAGAGAGCGCGAGAGAAAGCGTGAACATGAAAATGAGATTGAGGCAGAGCGTGTGTGTGTGTGTGTGTTTGTGTGTGAGTGTCATGAAGGCGCTCTCGCTCTCTTCCTCTGCTCTCACTCTGTTATGGTTAGAGACCTCCAGTGAGCTGCAGCTGCATACAGACTAGGCAAGCTATTAAGCCTGCGCCTTGGAAACGCTTATTGCACACACATGCACACACACACACACACACACACACACACACACACACACACACCCGTCCACTGGTATTCACATGTACACACACGGATGTGTCACCTCTGCCTCCACTGCCAGCTTGTGATGTGACGGAAAGGGAAGAGAGTCATTTTGGGACAGAGGGGTTACTGCCTTTAAGGTAGGGACATTGTCGTCATCTGCGGCGCTTATCTGTATGTCAGCATTGCTGTCCCAGTCCCCCTGTTAAGACTGTAGCCTAGATACTGTTGACATTTGATTTCAAAACAGAAAAATGAAGACTCTACCATTTTGTACAAAGAACATCAACACACATCAAAAAATTTATGCTAGCTGCTGTGATTTTCACTGTTTTAATCCACCGAGACAAATAATAAGGTACCATGTATTCCCTCTACCAGCAACACTGACTGAATATGTGTGTGTAAGTGTGTGTTGGTAGTAGTGCATTATTTTCCCTATTAGCAGTTGACATGACTACATTCACAGCAGTCTTTCTGGTAATCTGACTAAATCCCACTCCTAATTTAACATATTTAGAAAAACAATTAAGTTGTTGTCTGCTTAGTTTATGAAAATGAAAGTTTTCATTTTTTTATTTTTGAAAACATGTTAAATTAAATGGTATTCCAACACCTGTACGTCCAGGGCTAACTGCATCAGACAACACTAAGGCATGTATTTCATTCCCACACCAGATGGCGATACGACAATTTAGTCAAACGACTCTCAGTAAAAAGCAGATTACCCTGGGGTACCCTGGTGACTCAGTTGGCTAAGGCATATGCCATGTAACCACAATGCCCCTGGTTGAAATCCAGCCTGGGACCCTTGTCACATGCCGCCCCCTCATTCATCCCCCATGTTCCTCAACCATATATATATATTCCAGTCAGATGATTTCATGCTGCGACATGCAAATAGCTGCCCACATGATCTCCTTTTCACGTAAACAGTTACTAATGTCAGAAACAGTGGTTGCAGGGCTTCCAAAATGGCCCAATATATAATCCAAAGAAATGCCTCGCAAAAAATGACATTTATTTCAGCTCTATTATTGTTGATAATAAAAAAGCACATATATGAACAAATAATGGCTCAGTAAACACACATACAGACACTATGCAGCATGTTTTGAGTCAGTACTCTTGCTTAGGCAGCACTGAATGAGATTGGACACTAGAAGTAAGAAATATGGGGGGAGGAGATGTAGGCTTACCTTGTATTGTATTGGATAGATAAAATTATAGACCTATATGTGTCAAACAGATTATATCACCAGTAGTGGGAATTTAATATATTAATAAATTAATACATAAAAATGTGTCAAATTTATTTGACAGATTATATAGGCCTACATTTTGTGTGTCACATGTCAGCTCACATCACTTGCCTCCTTTTTTTATTTCTAAGCTTCTCCTTCATTCTCATTCACTGTCGCCTTAGGAAGAGCACTGACTCAAAATGCATTGCATAGACCGATGTCTGCATGTGTGCTTATTTAGCTTCCAATCTTATCCTCATTTCCTTGTAAAAACTAACCCGAACCCACAGTTGTTCATCAGGTTTGAGCAGATAATCTATTCACAGTGTATCATCAGTGCTGTCAACAGTTTTATGTACTTGTGAGATGTGTGTGCATTTGCATGCATGTGCATCTCTAAGTACCCATGGGTGTACATGCATAGCCAAACATGCAACATGGAGACTTGCTCACAACATTTCTTTATTTTGACATGATTTTTAGATAAGATTTTGCAATCACAAACTGCAATTGCCTGTATTGCTCTTTCTGCCAACAGGAGAAATGTTTGAATATTTGGTATTGTTATCTTTGGAAAAAAAAAAAAAAACAGCTTAGTATGGAAAAATTCCTGTTTGGCTGCTCCTGTGCTCTTGCTGCTCTCATCAAAGACATACATTCATGTGCATCTGAGAAGGCTATACAAAGGGTGCCACAGTGATCAAGGAGACATCCTGCTACTGAAACATCCAGGTTCAAGCTCCTCTGACATCAAGCATTCGTACTGCTAAAGTGTCCTTGTGCCCTACACTGAATCCTGACTTTTTCCAGCGGCGCTGTTCCATAAGCTTTGACCTCTCTATGGTGGGAGGCAAGAAAAAACACTTTTTTTTTCCTTTAGGTTGGAAAAAAATTACTCAGTGTGTAATGTGACAACTGCAGTGCATGAAATACTTCGCCTTTCAGAAGCACTTGTCAAATGAGGTTACCTTTATCAAAAAAGCAAAGAAAATTTCTTGGAGTACACTTTAGTTTCTACTGTGGCCAGGCAAGGCTAGGGCCCTGTCTTTCAATTTTACATCACTGATTTCCATTGATTTATTCAACATTAGTATATGCTCTCATAACAACAAATTATTCTGCTACTGCTAAAGTAAATGACAATAACAAAAGATTGCAATTCTGGCAAATGTCTCACTATAGCACAGTAAAAGCCATACTCAAAATCAGTTCAGCTAAGCTAAACCAAAATGAAAGACCCCTGACCAGTGCAACAAAATATTACTGGGGGTTCATGCTGGACTAAAAGGGCGTTCACCTGGAGCTACCTTGGTCTGCCCGTGGACAGCTTGGGTTAGCAACATGTGGCTATCAAACCGAGGCCACTGCATGTTACCGTTGAGCGCTCTGTGGCTCTGCTGTTGCTATTCAGGACACGAAGTGGCTAGGCAGGGCAGGGGACACAGACTGTGCTGTGTGGGGGTTGCCTGGAACATTTTCCACGTGACTGCCTTTTCTGGCAGCAACAGGGCTTGGAAGTTAGTTTCCATAAGAGCCTGTTTTTTAGGTTAGCAAATGCCTTTGGGGTTTCCTAAATGCTGTCTCAGCCTTGTCTTACTACCAGTCAAAGCCTCATCCCAAGCCCTAGTAATCCTTTCCCTGTGACTGACCCCTTGTGATGGACTCCGACTAATGCCTGAGTACACTGCTGTAAGCAAGATTGACAGTAGACTTATTTTGGTTTTCTCATCACTTGCATTAATAGAGCGTTTGTGTCCTCCCTATTTGGATTTATAGATTTCACATGAGGTAGGCGTTACTGGGAGGGAGCCATGTGTGAGATAAACGCACCACGTACATGTTTGTCTATGTGCATGTGTGCTTTTGTGTATGTGTGTATGTATTTTTGAAAGTGGGTGTGTAGGTGTATGTGAGGTGGGTTTACTGCACTGAATTGTCTCTGCTGGCATATAATGTGAGACTGAGAAGGCTGCAGCCTGACAAACAAGGCAGAAAAGAAAAGAAAAAAGAAAAGCTAGTATTTGTGTTGGTAGCAGTCTCAAGGTGACTGCTGTGGGCGCTTCTCTCTTTTCTCTTCCTTAGACTGCCTGGTGTGTGGTATTTCTCATCTTAATCATGACTGTGCAACTAATTAACACCTCTATTCATATCTAATCATCCCACCACACACACACACACATACACACAACAATCTACTTACTCATATTTACTTTTTTGGCGCTTACGCTTATCCACACTAACTCACAATGAGTAGGTGGGCCACTTTGGCTTTTGCAGGGATTGAACTTGTCATCTCTCTTTAACCAACTTGCCTCCCTTTTTTTAAAAAAAAAAAAAAATTTTTTAGAGTTAATGCATGTGTACCTAATATGCATTGAGATGAACGTTTCCCAGTGCTGAGTACAAACCTTTTATTTGCTCTGGAGCACTATTAGCTAAAGACACTAAATGTTTATATGCCATTTGGTTTGTTTTGGTACTGCACTTTCATAATATTAGCAAGCCTCCTCTGATGATTCATGGATGTAGATAGGAGCATGCACAGCCAGGTTACCAGACTGCTCTGCTGATGACCTATTTTTTCTTTATTTTTACAGTTTTGATAGGGTGTACACTTGATTTGTTGGTCCAGTGGTTTTCTAGTCTAAATGGATTATGGAACAGCTTTTACACGGGTACCCATATGGCCTGACTTCTTGCTCTAAATAAGCTGACTAGATGTGTGTGTGTGTGTGTGTGTGTGTGTGTGTGTCTCGGGCCTTGCTAGCTGTCGATGA
>OMKZ01021854.1:0-13897 GCA_900302535.1 Neoniphon sammara | reverse complement strand
TGAGATGTCACAAACACTCACCTCAGACAGTGGTTCCCCTATTTCTCAACTGCCATGTAAACGGGAATGCCAATTTTGGAAATCAGGGTAAGGGATTAAGAGAAATCAGTTTACACTTGCTGGATTTCTCCTGGAGTAACCCGAATTCTCTGCCATGTAAACCCGTTCCCCAATTTCCAACCGTCTTTTTACGAGTGCGCATGTGCAAAAGTACAGAGCAGATAAGGAAACTGCCCTGTAAATATAATAAATACACAGTGTAAAATGCACAAGAGAGTAAAAACTTTATGTTGCTGAACAATTTTATGTCAATGTTATTTGTGATGAAAACAGGGTTTTCCCAGAGCTTAGCGAAGCTCCGGGAGACCCCCGTTTGCATCGGGGTTAACGCCGACTGACTTGTATCCTCTGCCCGGTGACGAGTGCTCAACATCCGGCTGCGAGTAGCTGCTGCCGCCGGGTAAACTGCAGTGACAGGCTGGAGGAGCTTGCGGTGGGGGAGAAACCCGATTACTGAGGAGTGCATGTAAACAGGACTTTCAGTAATTGGCCTACGGTAGCATAACCCGGTTTCTCTCAGTAATTGGGTTACTTGTGTGCATGTAAACGTACTCCATTTCTCAAAACTTGTGAGCTAGTGGGACCGTGGTTGCACACAGACGCAAAGGAGGGTGGGGGCGGGGTTTCATACAGAGTGTGAAAGAGGCAAACACTCGCACTGTCGCATGGCTTTCCAGAAGAAGCGGATTATGCATTTTAATACAACATTAAATCATATCGATATAAACGGTATTGTCTCATCCTGTATCGTCATCATCCTGTACAGTTGGTACTTTTTGAAGTTATTGTTTTGCAACAATCCTTTTTTAAATTGTATATAGGTGTTGGTGAGCTTCAGCATTGTTTGTATTTGCTCATGCTGGTTGTCTAAGTTTATTACACTGTGCATATTCATAATTTTGGAACCTGTTTCCATTGCCGCATTGGGTAATTTTGCCATTTTTGTAACCCTTACTCCTGCAATGACCCTACTTCACTTTTACACCATAGTGTAATCACCACTGTGCATCATTGGTCTGATAGGGGGGTAAATATGGTAGGCTGAACTCGGAACCCGGACAGCAAAATGCCTTATGTAAATTGTTGGGTGCTGCGTTGCACATCAGGCTCTAAAACAACTGACTCAAAACAGGCTGCAAATGTACATGTGGTTTATATTTTGAAGGTAGCACGAAGACTTATGATAACCATACTGAATATTTTCATGGACAAAAGACGTTGTAAAAAAAATACAGTACAGATGTACAATACAGTTACAGATGTAAAAAATGAAGTTTTACAAATCCAAATCTGGTCCAAATCAACTGATCAATCAACTGTTAACTAGCTGGCCAGTTATCAAAGAAGACCGCCGGTGTTTTCAAATTTCATGCCCAGTCACTTTTCTACCGTAGCATCTGAGCAGACAGAAATTAGAGATTAACGTCTACTTTGAGTTGCTCACCTCAGACTCATTTATTCAGCACTCATATTGGCTGCTATTTCGTCATGAAAATCCGTTCCCTCAGAAATAACAACTAGTCATTACTAACTGCTGATATACTGCCAGCATAATTGTCCCAACAATGATTGCATTTTCTTAACGTTGCCAACAGTTAACATAAAGATTTTGAATTTACAGTTTGAATTTACACCCTATTCATTCCAAAAAGCAACGCATTGTTTAAACTTTATGTTTTGACGTGAAAGTGAAAGACGGCAATTCAGACACCTAGTATTTGGAATCTTTGGGACTTTGGTAGTCGCCTTATTTTGCTTTGCAAACAAACATAACGGATGATTGCCAGACCTGATTTATTATTTTGTTAATTTGTTCAATTTCGTATGACTTGCTTCTGTAGCTGCCTTTGTAATCATGTTTAAATTACTTCAAATTGAATGTCCTTTTGTCCACCCCCAGTAGTTGACTGTGTTGGCAGACAATTTGAATAATTCAAGCCAGTTGACTAATATTATATTTTCCACATAGCAGGGCTTCCTCAGACTAACAGTGGCGTAATCTTTCTATCCCTGTGGTTTGCAGGTTTGAAGTGCTGACTGAGCTGTTTGTGGCTGTTAGGCTGTCTAGACAGAGCCTGTAACATTTCACCTGACTGTCCTGAGCATCTGCTGTATGCACCAGTGAGATGAATATCCTATGCTTACACGGCCCACCCCCCTCAAGTGGACAGCGGCTCTTTCCTCTCTTTACACCATGTTCTCTCCTCAGATTCTCCCTTTACGTAACACTCCGTTGGGGCATTTAGAAAAGAACCTGTATACTGCCCTCGGTCCCATGTTGTCCTGAATATACAGTTGAATTCTCTTACTCTTAATGATACATTAAAGATATATGTTATTATATTAGCATACATATAAAAGTGAGCAAAAATCAATACATAATGCTTGTTGTTTTCAGAAGAGCTCCTGTGCCAAAAGTATGCAGAAAGATTTGCATGGACAGACACAGCATGTCTCAGATTACTACCTTACATTGTATATATCCAGGGTTCAGATATTTTCATGTTTGATGGTATTTTCACAGGTAACTGCATTTGAGTAGACTGAATTCGGAGATCTACACAAAAAGCAGAAGCAAGTCAGGCATATGTTTATCTGTCATCTATCAGTCATATTTATTTGGATTGTTCAGCGGAATTGTGTCATAAAAGTATTTAAAAGTTTGAAGTTGATGATTTACTAATGCAAATTGGAGAAAGAAACGTCAAAAGGATGTTACTCTGTCTATGATTAGTTTAATCATTAGAGCAGGATTTCTCTCTTCATGCTGGTTTACTCTTGATGAGAAAATGGAGTGCTTTATAGATGTTGCTAAAACTGTCACTCTGCTGTGGTTGTATGCCAGACTTGTAGCAGCCAGTTTCCAGCCACTTCATTATCCTGCTTATACCACTCACACACAGGAAACTGCACAGAAAGGAATTTATGCTGGCACATAAATAAACAAGTGATAACGACAAATATGGGAATGCACTGAGCTGAGCTAGGCTTTGTTTGCAAGATATGATAAAGCTTATGAGACTGAATTCATTTTTTGGGTCAGTTGTTTAGGTCATCTTTTTACCCCTTGTCTATAAATTTAAGGCCCCTTTTCCTATAAATTTAATGGCAGTATTGTCTCATATGGACTCTAGCTCTAGTTCGTAGATGCGTATCATGTGTATCATAGCTAAGTGAAATGCTAAATTTAAATGATGCCAACTGCCTTGGCAACATAAGCCATTAAGAACTTGGTCTTGGACATCCCCAGTAATAAATTGAACTGGTAAAATGCTGGTCAGTTTATGTTGTCCTCTCTGTATGTGTGTTTGTCTGTGTGCGTGCATTTGTATGTGCATGCGTTTGTGTCCTCTGCCAAAAACAGTTCATTTAGTTCAGCCACAGTGTATGTACTGCACAGTCACACCAATAAATTGTTGTACCCTCGGACCAGTTTGGCTCCAGTTTCAACATTGAGTTGTGCTCTTTTCTGCAGAAATGTCAGTAACCTTATGCTCTCTTCACCTGTGCCCCAATTGGCATTATCTTCTGCAACATTTCATGCTGTGCTTTACCCAGTAGGCTGGGTTGAGCTGCAGAGAGGAGGGGTCCTGTATAGTGCTGGAAAAGAGCACAGCAGCACCTGTCGTAGAGGCCTGAGGGGCAGAGAGGAAAGCTCTGTCCCAGCAGTGTTGTTTGTCTGTATGTTTGTTACCTTCTATTCCTGTGTCGACTCTAACTTCATCACTTAACCAGTGGGTTGTGGTAGATTTTTGCCTACCCATTCATTTGCAGAGGCACAGTAGTGTGTGGGTGTGTGCACGCGTGTGTACACGCACGTTTCTGCAATAAGCATTGGGATCTAAGTGTTGCACACACACCCCACTGTGTTCTCCCTGACTTTAATGTTCTCTCCTCCAAAGGGTTAACCCCACAGGCAGTTGCTATAGCAACTGCTTTGTGGCCGGCCCAGTTTGATAGTTTGAGAAGGGGAGGCTGGTGTGTGGGTGGGGGAGGTGGAGTAATGGAGCTGGAACCGTACGTGATGGGGAATGAGATGAGGCAGATCTGCACCTCACCTGTCCTGCAGAGAGAGCAGGAAACACACACACACACACACACACACACACACACACACAGCATCAAGGCTGGCCTGTCCTGAGTGCTGGCTGGATAATCGTCTGAATCTCCCTAGCAGCATGCAGGCCCACCTGTTAGTGCAGGCCCCAGTTCCCACTTCAATCACAACCACATTACCAAGGGAAGTGAGTGTGTGAGTATGCCTGTATGTATGGAAAGCCAGTTTATTTTTGAAAAGATGGCTGGATAGAGGGTGGGGTGTGCGTAGGTTAGTTTAAGGTGGAGTATTTACAGTTATGTGTGTTGATTACCGATCTGAGATCATGTGGTTTTTGGGTTTTGAGGCTTATGGGTTATAGTTGTGGATGCAGAGGATTGCTGATGACAACCTGAGCTCAGTCAATGACTGTCACACAATTCCCTAAATCTGGGAACATTTGGGTTTCGTAGGATATTTTTTGGCTGCTTTTTCCAGCAGTTTCTACCCTTAGTTAAGCTACAGATAAAGAGATCTTTGTGGTTTAATTTTGGACAGGGTAGACTGGGTTTCCCTGCCCCCAGAACCAAAGTACGTTAAGGGTTTTGCCACACTGCCATCTCTGACCATTGCTGGAGTGGCCAAACCTCTGAGTTCACATTGCAAACTGTTACTGCTCTGAAACTCCACTGTATCATTATCTGCTCTGCTCTGCTCTGCTCTGCTCTGAAACAGATTTCTCCAAGGACACCAATAAGCAGGCGTTGGCATGCTTTCTTTGTTTCTGTCTTTTTTTTTTTTAAACACTCACTGCATAGCATAAGTCAGTCATCATGGTAACTGTGGTAGAGAATGGCTGACAACTACTGAGGCTAGAATATGGTTGCTGACCAACTGCTTTCCCTCTTTATCGGTGTCAGTGGTTGTGTGTGCAAGAGATCACGTCTGACTGGGGCTGGTATATTCCTGCTCATTTGCAGTCATCCCAAGACACCACAAACTTTAGTTTTCTGCATCACACTGTAGCTCATTTTAATACAGTGCCAGCCTCCCTTGTGTTTTACAGAATAGGTTTAGCAGCAGTAGGAGGGATGAGTGGATGGAGGAGTGGGCAGTGATGCAGACAGAGAAGGAGAAGCAATGGGGAGGAAAAAAAGGGAAAATAGTAAAGCTAGTGTAGTGTGGTGTGAGTGAGGTGGTGAACGTGGCAGAGCAAATGAGATGAAATGTTGTGTCCTTTCTGTATGGTTGCTGAAGCTGTGCGCTGGATGTCTCTAGGCAGAAGTAACCAGCACACTGGTTGGTCTCCTGCACTTCCCCTGTACCGCTCAATGGCTTTCACACTAGGCAGAAACGTGAGCCTGAATAAATTGTCACACGCTCACAGATTATCTTCCCAGGATGTTATTTTGTGCAGGGAGGATGTTTGAAATGCCAGTCACAGACACACTGCACCCCCGCCTACCCCCATCCTCTCCTCTCCTCTCTCTCTCTCTCTCTCTCTCTCTTTCTTTCTCTCTCACTCTCTCCCTCTCTCTCTCATACTCTATCTCCCACACACACAGTCTTTTATAGTCTACCTTTGAGCAGCAGTCGAAGAGTGCAGTATAGTATTGCAGAGCTCTGCAGGGCTTATTTTTGTATGTTTGAAGTGTGTGTGTGTATGTGTGTGTGTGTGCGCATTGTGGGAGCGTGGTATAACGAGGTAACACGTGAACCGTTCTCAAAGGGAGACTTTATGGAGAGGCTGATTTACAGCATAGCTATTCACACCATCCTATTTGTTCCCCTGCACCCTCCCCTCTGTCTTTCCAAATGACCCTCTCCCTCTTTATCTATCCTTTCAGCCCCTTCTCTTCCTTTTTCTTCAGCTCTGTCCCTTTCCCCTCATTCCTTTTTTATGAGGGTCCTAACCACCACCGCTACCCCTCCACTAGCTAGAAGGGAAAGATGAGCCATCAGAGGCAGGGAGGGAGATTGAGCTCAGCCCAGGCATTGACAGAGTAGTGAGACCCAGCAGGGGGGTAAGCAGCTAAATATAGAGTAGCTTTGGAGCGGTGATGATGTCACAGGCCAGAGAAGAGGAGCGAGGTGTACGGGGGAAAAGAACTGCAGGACTCTGAGGCAGCAGACACATAGAGACCTAAAGTCATGGCCCATCTCTCTCACTATAAACCCTAAAGGCATACACAAACAACTGTGTTCTACATCTTAAGGCAGCAACAGAACCAAGGATTGAAAATGTTTATTTTTAAATGACCCATAACATTTTATTGTGAGTACGGGCAATACTGGAATTTGTTGTGTGGAAAATCATCCAGATCATTTTTCAGAATAGTATGATTAATGATTATCATCCTACGTGATGTTTGAAACAAAATTATTTTACTGCAGTTTTAGGCTCATGTAGGTCTATCTATCCTTTTTGCCAACTACAGTGAATATTATAAAATGAAATGTTTCATTATTGTCTTTGCAAATATTGTACAGTTACTAGTTAGGAAAACTAAAGTTACGAAACAAAATTATACACAATTAATTGTGCAGCCCTAGTTTGTTGTGTGAGGCTGGGATAAGGAAAGGGCATCCCAGCTACAGACTACGACAGCTTCACAGACACATTCCACAGCCTGAGAGACAGTGGAGCTACCTTTGTTTCACAGCAGCGATATCTAATCTCCCAGCGTCTCTAGCGAGAGATGGCTGTGTAGATGTGAAAGCTGATGTAATGGGTGGCAGTGAGAGGGAGATGTGGAGGCCAGCTCAGGGCAGCAGGGAGTGGACTGCAGCAGCATGCACACACACACATACACACACACACACACACACCAGCCCCTGGTCTTAGCCTCCGCCAGGACGCTAACATAACATACAGGGCAGAGGCAGAACTACCTAGTGTGTGTCTCTGTGGTTTTGAAGGGGTTGGCTGGAAAGGTAACTGCATGTGGCTAAACTTTACAGTTTAGGTGTGTGTTTTACAGAGGAAGGGGCAGCTGTGAAGGCATAGAGGGTGGGTAAGGTTTTCTAGTAATCCAACCCAGCTTTTTTTATCAGTGCTATCTTTCGCATGGCCTGGTCTGGTGATGTTTTTATTGCAATGCGGCAGCCGCAGCACAAAGCTTGGGCCTTTTTCCTATTGATCGCTAAGCCTGATGGGTTCTTAAGTACAGCAGGCTGGCTAGGCTGGTCGGAGCTGTCTTACATCATCTGAATTGACTAGACCTGCATAGCCCTATAGCCAACTGCCTTTAGAGAATCCCTTTACTAAGCCTACCAGCAATAGGTAATGATATTTGCCAAATAATTTATTTGTACTGTAATTAAATATATGGTATGTGGAAAAAAAAATCCTGGTAACTCAAAAGTTTGTTTTTAGCAAATGGTATATTTGTAAGAGCAGCATTTGGGAGGCTGAAAGGAAGAACTTTTAACTCTGTGACATCTGGTAGAGCTGAGCAGAGCTGAACTGGACTATACCCTGAACCTTTTGTGTTGGTAAATACACCGGCTGTAAAAGTGTAAAGCTGTGCCTCTTTATGACCTGTCCTCAAACGGAGCATAGGAGTGTTTGCCTCATAGCATCTTTCTCTCTGTCTCTCACTGTCACTGTCTCTCTTATGCACCCCTCTTTCAGCACATAGTAGTACTTGTTGCCACTCACCTAGCAACATTCCTTTGCTTTGCAGTTATTTAAGCTAAACAAAACTTAAAGTTTACAAACACAGCAACCTGGGCCTTTATATCAGCCCAAATGACTTGTTTAGAGGATAAGCAAGTTAATCATTCCACTTCTGACGTTATGTTTTGAGATGTAAGCATGCACTGTGAAAATTCAAAATTTTACAGAAATAGCTTTTCCCCCTTCATTATAATATGCTCTCTCTCATTCTCAGTCTGGCTTTTGGAAAGCATGAACTCCATTTTGTGTGTTGTGTGAGGCGTGCACGTGTCTCTCATGTGATCTCATGTAGTGTGACTTTCCTGTGTAGGTTGCTAGGCAACATGCTGTAGAATTCTCAGTCATAATCTTTGATTGTAGCTCAGAAAACCAGAGAAGAGCAAGTGAAGGAGGGAGCAAGAATGAGGGACTGTTTCACAGTGCATGTATAAGCCGAACTAAAAATGCATCAATGTTGAATAGCCTTTGTTGTCTGGCATCCTCTTGTCATGGTAGCACTAATTTAAAGATGACATTTGACATTTTACTTTGCATAGCAAGTTTTTTTTTTTTTCCTCAGAGCCTCTCATCCCTGTTTTCTTCCAGCACACCAGTTTTTTGTCACCTGTTCTTGATTGATAAAAAGCCTCTGCCATAGTCTGAGAAGAAAGGATGTCGTTCTGCTTACTCTGTAAATGTCTGCAGTGGCTTTGTCAAGCAAACTACACAGTAGGGCTGGGTGATATGGACAAAATCAAATATCACAATAACTTTGACTGAATACCTCTATCAGTATTGTGGTGATATTGTAGGGATGACTGTTGGTGCTTTCAAAAGATACTTACATAGAAAATTTTGCATCAACAATTGTTAGTAATGTGGATGATGACCAAGCAGGTAGAAGTAAAAAAACAAAACAGCTAGAACATTATAATAAGTTGAGAAATAGGGGTGGGTGTTAGTATCATGATAAAATAGTATCACAATATTTCAGGGTAATTTGCGGCAATGACATTCAAGATGATATGAAAAAATATATTAGCCTATATCTAGCCTACTATTTCTTATTTCACCATTCTAATTCTAGTGAATTCTCCACCTTATTTTAATGGTTTTACTAGGGGTGTCACGAAATTACGTCATGATCTCGAGCATCGAAATCAAAGAGAGGATCGACGATCACCACCCCCTCCCCCCACCCCACCTCAAGTTTACATACATCAGGGAGGTGTGCAAAGAGGTAAAAGCACATGATGATGCAGCACATTGTAGCCAATGGCACTAGTTAGCTAACCTGCAGTTTATGACACCATGGCAAGTGCAGATAAAGGAGACGCGGCACTGGAGCTCGACGCCGCTCCTGCTTCTCTTAAATCACCGGTGTGGAAATATTTTGTGTTCCCGGTGAGCTATGTCGACAACGCAAACGTTGTCGACAAGAAGACCACAGTGTGTAAGATATGCTATGCGCGTTCGGTGGTGGAAAACGCTTTGTTTTTGTTGTTTTCCACTTGACTGAGAACAAGATTGTTACCTTTATATTGTAAATAAATTATTTAAATTTGACCATTAGTGCCTAATGTGATACATTACACAAGAATAATGGAAATTGCATCATTTTTATGTAGCCCATCTTTTGAAATAAGATTTTCTGTACAAAATTTAATGAATAAAACCAATGATGGTAGACTAGACTAGTCTAAAAATGGCATAGGCCTCTGTGCTGTAAGAAAAAGAAAAAAAAATCAAGAATCATGACCCTAAAATCGAAAATCAAATCGAATCGAGGATTTGGAGAATCGTGACACCCCTTAGTTTTTACTCTGTTTTACCCTGCTCATTTTGCTCTTCCCTGTTAGTTAGCACACCAGAGAGAACGCTGTAGGCTGCACGGCAAGGTATGCAAATGCATCAACACGCCATCACACTGCTATATTGTTGATATTATGATAATACACTTTATTTGTGTGTACAATTTTATACCAGTATTATTGTGAACAATATTATATGGCCCAGCTGTATTTAGAAAATTGTATCCCTTTACTGTAATGCAGACAATATCTATTCTATTGATATTATATTATATCATATGATATTAGATTATATTATATTGATATAATATTGATATATCGCCCAGCACTACCACTCATGTAAGTTGTCATGTAACAATAGCTCATTCTTAAGTTTAACTCAGCTGAAAGCTTTCTGAGTTTGTTTCCTCTTAATACTTATTTTGAAACCTGGAGCTGTTTGGCCTACTAAATAGCACCTTTGTTGCATTGTGTCAGCTTTAAGATCAGATATGAAAAGTGTAGAAAAGGGTCACGATGTTGCATCTAGACATCCAGAACCTGCCCCTATGAACAACAAGAACATTGATCACCATTCATTTTTTTGTGGGGATCAAGCACAGAATTAGTTCGTCGAAGCAAGCAGATTGCTAACAGGTCAGTAATCTGTGACCTCCATCTGTGCGTATGTGAGGGACTGCTTGTTTGTGTCATTGCAATTAGAGCTGAGGGGGCGAAATGAAGACTCGGATACCATACTGTGCACTTTAAGGAAATTGGATTATAAGGCGTTATGCCTTTAAAGAGAGAAAATGTATTTTTCTGAAATAAGGAAATTTGGGCTCTACTTCAATTGATGCTTGGGTTGGGGATTTGATTCATATTTAGAGTAACCCATGTTAACAGTATATTCACTCATGGTGCTCGGTGTTGTTTTGATTAAAAACATACGCCAAATGTCACATTTTATAGTCATTACTGTTTGAATTTTGAGGTGGATTTGAAGTGTGCAGTTCTTTGTCATGTCACAAATAGGATCAAGTAGGAGCTGACCACTTTGTATTCTGAATTGGATCTGGGTTCATAAAATAACTCCCAATACTTGCGATAGGTGTCAACTATGGATGTGATTATGTTAAATTATATTATATAATTGTACTTTGTATCGGGTGATTTAGGCTCCAAGTACTGGCTTATAAGCTACAGACACAATGCACTACACTCAATCAATCAGTTGTTTTTGAGCTCTGGCTTATTCATTTAGCTGAAGAAATTAAGTTTTGGTGATACGGGTGGGCCTTACTGCTCTACTAAGTCATGTTTAAGTACCTTCTTCCCTGGAAATGAAGCTGTGCATATGTCTTTTGCTAGATTATAGATTGCTAGATATATAGTTTATACTTGTAACTTTGATTGTGCTGTCACTTGTAGCCTATAGCCTGGGCTAAAATGAACTCATCGTCTTGCTGAATGCTTCTTCAGCGGGTAGAATGAGTGCACACCGGCGTGTTCTGTCATCATTTCACAGAGGTACCCAGTGTGACTGGGCTGTATTGCCATTTTTCCTACCCCTTCATGAGCTATTGTTCAAGTAAGAGCAAACAACTGTTATTTTATTTTTTATACTACTATAAGTATCCACTGTATATCCTTTATGTTTGACATAACATAGGTTTATTTGTTCAAAGGAATTTCTGATAAAACTGCAAATCCATGCCCATACCCATCCTGATTTAAAGCTAAGGACGCTCCAACAACAGCGTTTATATCCATAAGTGGCCTTTCTGGTATTTCAAACCTTGGTGAATTGGTGAGAAAAGATATTTAACTTTGACATCACTGGAAAATGTAGGCTACTTAAATACACTTTCCCAGACCTGTAATATATTATCCGGTGTAGGTAGTGTATCACTATACAACTTGGATCACAAAGTCTAATCGCTGCAGTTAGAGGGAGTTTTCATTGGCCTGTCAAAATTGAAAAGAATAGAAAAGGAAAGAGAGAAACCAAGAGAGTAACATGGAAAGATGTTTTGAAGCAGGATGAGCAGAAAATTGAGAGAAACTAGTTGTGTTGAAACAGAATAAGGTTAAGAGCAAATTGGTGAGAAACAGACAGAAGAGGAAAGCCAGAGAGAATGAGGAAGGAAGAAAGCAGCAGAGAGAGCCAGTGATGACGGCATAAGGGTAGTGTGTAGGCTGGCTAGCTAGCTAGCCCGCTAGCTGGAATGAAAAGCCTTTGTGTGCCTAATAAGAGTGCTGGCTCTGTTCCAGGAGCTCTGGCTAGTGTGGGATTAGGCTTGAACAATCAGGACTGCAGGATCAAAACAAGGAGGCAGGAACGCCAGGGTCATTCTGCTTGCTAGGATACCATCTGCCCTGCCTGCCTGCCTGCCTGCCGCAGTCAGGGGGAGGGGAGAGAGAGAGAAAGAGAGAGAGGGAGAGAGAGAGAGGAGTGGGGGAGGGGCAGGCCAGAGCTAGCTCCACAGGCAACAACAATGTAGAGGCAGAAGCACTTGGCAGCTCTGTATGCAGCTCAGCTCGTCTCTGCTCTCAGTGCTCTGCTGGTACACACACAAACTCAACATATATACTGGTGCACCAATATCATCCGCAAATATTGTGCTTTTCCCAGATGTATGAATCTAAACCTATTGGCTATTCAAATTATTTGCACAATCATTTATAAATTCACATTGTCTTTGACCATAAAGAAAATGATATACAATTACACAGAATGCCTATTTTATTTTGATTTCTAGAAGTTGAACCTTCAGAGGAGAAATCTATCACTCAGCGGTAAAATATTTTTTTCCCAGCAGATATTGACTGCTTTTAATTTCTCCCCTTTAATTATCAGCATTTTTATTGGATCCAGAATCCTCTATGGGCTTGGCCAAACACACAAAAAAATGCATTTCACCTTTGTCCATATTGAACACTGCCTTAGGTTGTAGTATAGCTTGTTATTTTGATTTGCTAGCTCCTGTAGATCTCAGTACATAAACACTTATGTATGTGCATACACGGGTTTAATATGGTGCACACTCATGTATAGGGGGAAAAAATCCACACCTACACAGACACTTTTAAAAAGGGTACCACTGCATACTCTTGTTTTTCTTGTTCTTTCCCATGCTGAAATGCTGAGAATGTGGCCTTGAGGACTGAGTAGATATGTGAAGGCACATCTTTATATCTCTCACTCGTTGTGGCTAATGTAGAAGTATCATTATTCTCCCTCCCATTCTTTTTCTGGGTCTGGCTCAACAAGGATTTGATGTATAGGGAAAGGGGTTGATGTTTATGGAAACTTAAATGTATAACAGGAAATTGCATGTATGGATATTGGATATGCAGTGTGTTTGTGTCCATTCTGGATGGGGATTTTTCTTGGAAAACACACTGAGCCAATGGCTCTTATGTGCTCTAGTTCAGTATTCAAAACAGAGAACATTGTGTTATGGGACAATCAGCTGCAAGCTTCATTCTAAGATACATCACGAAACAGCAGACTAAACATTCTTCCTCTCTACCTATTTTCCCATTCTCTTTTTCATCACTGCTTTTTCTCTCTACCCCTGTTTTCTCGATTTCTCATCTTTCCTCCAGCCTTCTGCTTTCCTTCCTCTCCTTTCTCAGACCCAACATTTCCTTCAGGCCCCATGACTGTCTCTCTCTCTCTCACACACACACACGCATGCACACAGCTGAGAATAGAGAAGGGGTTGTAGGAGAAGTGGTTTAGTCCCCCCTCGCTATGTGTATGGAATGGATGCATCCAGCAGCAGTGTGCTGTGCTCAGCCTGAACACAGTGTTGTTGGAGGGGGTACGCTGCATGGCTCACAGCTGCTACATGAACTCAGACCCAGTGCTTAGCGCTTTTGGAAGCATCATTTCACGTTTAACTCACATAATGCCATTTCCTGTTTTCACATAATGTCATTTTTTTCCTGATTTACAACAGCTTTCTGCCTGCCTGTATACGTGTGTGAAGGGAAACAGAGCAGACAGTAGTTTATTAGTGCACATCAGGGTTCAGTAATAGGCCGCTGTGATGCGTAATGTTAATTAATAATGTAACCTGTCCCAGTGGCGGTGTGCTAGAGAGGGTGGAGGAGAGGGTAAAAGATGTAATCTGGATAGTTGGACGGAGGACAGGAGACAGAGGTTGATGTAAAGAGGCAAGAGACAAGGGGACAGACAGGCTAAATTCAGTCTCTAGTTCGTGGCTGTGGAATAAGGAGAGAGGGGAGGAGGTAGGGCTGATGTAATGTGTAACAATATCCATGCTCGGTGTGTGTGTGTGTGTGTGTGTGTGTGTGCGTGCATTAGCACTGTGGCCCAGCCTG
>OMKZ01021852.1:16545-26883 GCA_900302535.1 Neoniphon sammara | reverse complement strand
CCCTGCCAAATACAGATTAGCTTACAAAATAGCATGCAACACAAAACTTGACTGAAGCCACGCCTATGTACAAACACACACACACACACACACATACAAGTGTAAGAGAGGGGCTTTGCATATCACTATACGTGTAATACAAAACCTTTGAGTCTGTCTCGCAAACACCTAAATACAGAGGTAAATATAAGGAAAGCAAAAGGGGAAAAGGCGTTCAGACACACAAGATGAGAACTAACCACTTTCAATTTGATATTATTAATGTGTTTATCTTGGTCTCTTAAAGGCAACATTGATTTTCAGTTTCATTCTGACAAAAACAAAACCAATCTCTGATGTATTCCTTTGATTAAGTTAATATCGGCAGCCACAGACACAGGCCGGAGTCTGAGGGAGGCAGATAAGAGGGTGTGTAGAGTTGTTTTATTTGCTACCTTACTGTATGATAGGCCTCCTCTCTGTCAAAGCTAACATTCCTCTAGGTCTAGTGCAAATGAGAACGGCATTTCACAGTTTCATTTAACTAAATGCATGGTAAAGTTATCCAGAATGTTAAAACTATCAGTGTTGTGGAGATTTGACTAACACCTTTAGACAAAATATCCACCAGGTTGTAAAAGGAATCAAGCCATTTTAGATATCCAATCTAGTCAAGAAAAACCCATAAATAACCCAGAATTTGATGATGGTTGGCAGTATGCATAGTTGATAATACTATTGTTGATAAGTGCTGAAGTTTTAAAACCCTTTCTGGAAGCAGGACTTCAACAGCAAATAACTGTGCCAATAGTGTGAGAGTGAATGAAAAGGGCCATAGAAAGAGTTGGTGGCAGGTGAGAGCTATGTAGGCTGGTGTAAAATGACCATAATGCAGTTATTTACAATTTCTCACCTTTCTGCTTATCTAAATACATATTATTTTTTCACCAGATTTAAGATGGACAAAAGGTGAGGGAGGAAGTAAGACGTAGAGACAGAAAGAGGCACAGACAGAGATGTTTTATTTGGTCTGAAGCTACTGTGCCATCTAAAATGCTGCGTGCACCAACTGTACCTTGAATGTTAGCTGCTTCGGGCACGATCACCAGCAAGAAATCGGCGGTGCTGAGCATGTTAAGAGGGCCAGACTCTCTGATAGTACTGAGAATTGGCTGAGCATATAAAGAGAGATTAGATGAAATGTCAAAAACTGAAAAATGACAGTTCAAATGAACAGAGAGAAGGGAAGGTGATGGAAGAGAGAAGGACAAAAGAACAAAAAAAAAAAAATCCCCTTGTTATCTCTTCCTGGAGTGAAATCATATGTACTGTCTTTATGGTGAGAACATATGGCTCTATCATATGATTTTGCATGAATGGTCTATGTGTTAAGGTGACACAATAATTCCATCTGTGGAGCTTGGCTGTCATGTGAGGCCCAATCACGATCTCGGCATGATCAGGAATCTGATGTGTTCGGATGAAGCCAAACATGGCGCTTCCTCCTCCTCCTCCTCTTCCACCTTCTCTTCCTCCGCTGACATTCACCTCGCCGCTCAGTGTCCACTCAGGAAACACGGAGATAGCGTGGTAGTGGATGAATGAGAGGGGAACAGAACACCTACACAAGCGGAGCGGAGGAGTAAAGAGGAAGAGTGGACGTCACAGCAACAGAGAGTGCGTGGGCACGAGAGGAAGAGTGGGAGTGAATTTTTTGTGGGAGGCATTCCAGCACAACTCTCAGTCTGTCTCTTCTTTTTATTCACATCATTTGCATTCCTTCTAAGCTTCAAAATGCCTCTTGATTCTTCTCTCACTCTCATCCTGTTCATTTAAGGATGAAACAGATTTTGCCACAGTCTACATGCAAGTGAAAAGAGACAAATCCTGTGTCCTTCATAAACCCTCATCACGACACTTATCTGCATGTTAAAGGAACAGTGTGCAGGATTTAGCGGCATCTAATGGTTACAAGGCAGAATGCAACAAAACTGCAGTACCCCCCCACCCCCTCCTTCCAAACGCGTCTCACAAGGCTACGGCAGCTTGCGAAGTGAACATTTCTCTACTATAGCAAATCATAGCATCGTCATCTGTGACGACATCAAAGTGACCAGGACATTTCTTTTGTAATTTTACTAAGTTACAATGTAAAATGTTCCATCATAACTTACACATAAGGTAATTATTAAGGCTCGTTACCTGTGTAGGAGAAAACACAACCTCTGTGTCGCTTTGAAAACCTTTGGTGACCTTCAGTGATTTCCATGGAATAAAAGCTGCGCTGATATTTATTCTTGTTTTCTGTTGTTGTGTGTCACGGTCTCTTTTGCTTCATCATTCTTTTTTGTTTCTTCGATAGTGTTTCATGCTCACTTGCTCTTGCCACAGTATGATCTGCCAGGTATGATCCAACCAGAAGCATAACAAACTGCTTCTCTCCTTTTGGTGTATTAATTCCAGCAATTTGCCACCAACTGGTGCGTTAGTGCCACCAGCAGGATGGCCACTTGCAAGAGAAAAATTGTACTTTGGGTTGGTTTGTCCAGTCTGAGCCACAGTAGAAACATGGCAAAGCAAGATGGCAGCCCATGTAAAACCGGGACCCTTGTTTATGTAGATACAAGCTTATTCTAGATTTATGAAAACACCAACTAATTTGCGTGCACCTGTGTGTTTGCATGTGATTATGATCAATACTTCCTCTCACCCAGCTGCTCCTTGTGCCGCTGCCTGTCTTGTAGAAAGATGGTGAGTAATAGGCACAAATAGACAAGAAAGAAAAGAGAAACTGGGAGTCACAAGACAAAGTAAAATCCAAAGTGGCAGCAAATGGCAAGGGAAAGTACAGGGGAAGCAAATGATTATGACGGTCTGATTTTTTTAAGCTATCATGATACTTCTGAAACACTAGAGCTGCTTTTCACATTTGCTGATACCACTGGTGGAATGTTAAGATATAGCAGGGAGAAGAGTAGCTTTGAGGACAACTCGTGCTTTTGTGCTACAAAGACTGGCATCCATGCGGTACATAAGTGTCTGTCGGGCCCTTCTGGACCGTTACTACCATCAGATGGTTGGCAGACAGAGCGGCCATGTCTAGTGCTGGTGCTGCCTGTCCCTCTCGGTCCCTCAGTGGGTGGCTGGGGGAGTTAGGGGGTCAGTGCCAAATGAAAAGAGAGAGGGGGGTCAAAGCATGCATTTATAAAAGATAATGTAAGTGTAAAACAGAGGTGAGGTAAAGTCATGCTTTGGATTCAGAGCTGCTACAAAGAATAAAAGAAAAATCTTTAGTGCAACAATTTAACTTCTTATTGTTTGGCAGTTCAGGGCAGCTCATATATACAAGATGGACACTACTGCCCATATCAGTGGCATTGAAGTGGGGCTGCAACTAGTGATTTGATTATTTTTTATTGTTGAATAATCTATTTATTTTATTTTATTTACTTACTTATTAAATTTATTTGACTAATCAATTAATCATTTAGTCTTAAAATTTTCTAAAATAATAATAATAAGTGTTTATGGGAAGTGATCATAGTCTAAAGTGATGCCTTTAAATTTCTTCCTTAGTCTGAATATAACTTTTATAATATATGACTGGATAAAAATAAGCAAAACCTTAGCATCTTAGCAATTTTTGTGAATCTGGAATGACCAAAAGTTTGTAATTTTTTACTTGATAAATAACTAAGGCGATTAAACGGTTATCAAAATGATCGTCAATTGATTTTCTGTGGATCGACTAATCGATCAAGCGACTAATTGTTTCAGCGCTACACTGAAGATTAACAACTTTAACGTTTTCTCTTCGACCATCTGGTAGTCCGTACAGAATTTGAGATTACATCCCAAATCCGCCACCCCTTCCTTGAATAGCCAATGGCGGAATCCGGCTTTGAAGTCTTGCCTGTCAGAAATGCTAATGGGAGAATCAAACAGTCTGCTTGATTAGTATGTACAGACAGTAAAGGAGGAATCCTTTTTATGGAGTCTAGTGTGTCAGGAATTAATTTCTCTGCACACACTGCTGCTGAGCAGTGGACACAGCATCTGTGTTCAGTCTGAGAGAGAAGGTAACACAAGGGTTTGGATCTGAGGATGGTAGTTTTTTGTTGTGCATGCAGAACATGTTGGTGGTGTAAGCCACAGAGAAAAAAAAAGTACAAATTCTGTGCAGTCCCATTTTTTAGAATAGCAATTTGGTATTGTTCTTTCTCAATACAAGAGGATTGTGGGAGTTGTGTGAAAAATCACAGCTAAGGTGTGAAGATTCATGGTTAAAATTATATTGTCACAAGAATACAACTTTCGCTTCCTTTACTTAATTAGTTATTAGACATGGTTTGTAGAAAACTATTCTCTCAAAACCCGTAAGGTAATGAAGTTTGACATATCACACAGACACAGAGGAGTGAAATGTATCATCCCTGCCTGCCTGACCTCAATTTAACTCAAGACTGAAATCCTGGACCAAAAAGATGGCAACACTCTTTCCTCAGTCTTTATGGCCCTGTCACATCATAATGCAAATTACAAATTAATGATTATTAAAGAAGAAATGCACAGTTGGTCATGTATGACTCTGCCATCTGTCTTCATGTCACTGTATCGTGTAAAAGGTTGGGTAGAGGTCTTAGCTCACTGCACAGTGCACAATGCCTGCACTTAAAAGACTACATACACAGTAACTTACATTCTCATTTACATGGCAGACACATCTATATCAGTACATCACACTTAGTAAATAACCTTTTACTGTGTTTCATGCTAAATTACCTCAGTTAATATTTCGAGGTGGATGCATGCGTATTTCACTAACTTGGCTGCTTCATTTACATGCTGAGTGAAGTCATCACTTGCCTCTCTCCATGAAGTCAAGCACCATTAACAAACGTGCTCCCACTAAAGCAAGCCCAATTACACCAGATGAAAGGGCCGAGCATGCTGAAGCTAACCGGTTACAGCTACTCATGTTGAGAATCTTGAACCACTAAGTCTATGCAGATGTGGAGATTGAAAGCTAGAAAAGACCAGTGAGAAATGTCACGGCAGCTGTAACGGCAAAAATAAATGTGTTAAAGGAGCAGACCACCCAAAAAACAAACAAACAAACAAACCAAAAAGAAGAGTATTAATTTGGGACAGATAGATACAATTTGCTGGTGTTCTTCGGCAGGAAATAGCTCCAAATGAAACTCTTCACATGTCATTGTTTTTGGAAAGAGCTGCTGCTCTTGAGTTTTTCACTTGTCATCCAGCCTAACTGTACTGGGGTGAAAATGAATCTTGCCAAATCACACAGAAACAGGATTGACAGATTTCACTGGAGCTAAGTGGGAAAATATCTTTTTTGGTATTTTGGGTGAACAGTTCCTTTAATTTAACCATCAGATCATTTTTTATTTGTACATTGCACTTTTATCTACATTGCTTCCATTGGATATGCAGCCCTGAATCTCTGAGAAAAGCTATAAATATGCTACACGTCTGCATGAGTTGTGTCCCTTCTAATTTTCTATCTGATGAGATTTGTCTGCAGTGTTGTGTTTGTTCCTGTGCAGAGAGCTGTAGTGTTGATTTTCTCAGCAGCTGCTGAATTATTGAACAAAGCTATCATCGCGCCAGCAGACCAAGTATTTACAATACTATTAGTGTTGTTGTGGTGTTAATGGGCCCCTCCATTAGCCTTGGTGAAGGCCAGAGGAGCAGAGTAGCACCTGCATCAACACACACACACACACACACACATGCACACACACATGCACAAACACACACAGTGCCGCACAGTTGCTCTGGGGGGACCCTTGTGGGAGTTAGTTGTTTTTCAACAGTGGTCTGAGCACGTCAGAAAATGTGCTTACACCATCGCGACACATGCTGGCTCAACAGTATTACAGAGAGTGGCTGTCCTTCAATGTCCCAGGAGACTCCAGATTAAACAACACACAATCACATACACAGGCCCTATGGCGACGGCCAGATTGAAGGATGTAAGCGAGCACCCAAGTCTTTGCCTTTCTTGGTTACCTTCTATATGTGTGTGTGTGTGTTTCTGACCTTTATATTCATGTGACCCGAGTCTCTCCCATCATTATGGACTGTGAGGGAACAGCTGAGGAGAGGCCGGTAACTCTGCTCCTCTCCAGAGAGGTGTGGGACGCCTTTGGCCTTTCTCCTCTGCCCCGACTCCTCTGCTCTCCTGTCACCTGACCAACAGTTATGTAAGGCAACAGCAGGGTTTACCAGCATTTGGATCACTCTGCCCAGCCATCTCTGTCATTTCTCTCTCTCTCTCTATCTCCCTCTCAAACACGCCACACACACATAGCTGTAGTCATCAGCAAGGGTTGTGGTGTATAATTTGACGCTAAATTCAAGTTGGAGAGGAACAGGGGTGTAACAACTTCATACCAAAACCGAAACCTGTGGTATCGCTCTCTTCGGTTTGATGCACTGTGCATGTGTGGTGAACCGTGACTCTTTTTTCTCCCTACAGTTCTTGCAAATGATTTTTGCTTTTTTGCTTTATGCAAAATTACAGTGAACACATTCACGATATAGAAGACATAACCCTTCTTTTGATTAATAATATGAAGCCACATAATTGACTTATCCACAAGCTACGTACAAACGCATAAATACTGACTCAGTTGGATTTTTTTCTGAAGTCAAACCACGACAAAAACTGAACTGTGGAACAAGGTGAACCGTTACACCACAAGTGAAGAACTACGTTTAGACCTTTAACCCAATACCTTTATCTGTGATGTTTGCTTTTTCTTCCCAGGCCTCCTTCTAAAACACAGATAATCTATGTACACCCACGTCTGTTTATGTCTGTCTCCTTTTCCGTCTCTGGTTGCTGTCTTGATTTTGCTCGTCTCTGAGCCTCTGTCATTAAGTGTCGTGTGATCTGGAGGATCCATTGTGGACAGATTAAGAGGCCAGGCTTATCATCATAATCATCTCCTCATTTTCTCCTTTTTGTACGGAGGTGGGGGGTGGCTGCTCTTTTGATCTTAATCAGGGGATCATATTCCATATGGAGCAAGACCCAGAAGGCTTTACTGTTGCTGGTGCATGTAGTCATATGCTTGCTGATTAACCTTTCCTGACTGAAACTTCCCAAATTGATGCTGACAGACCCGTGCTGTGTCTAGTCTATATTTATTAAAGGTTGACAGAGTGTAACTAAGAATAGGCGATGCTGTTGATGAAAAAAAAGTGAAACAGTGGCACTGGCAAAGCCTGACATGTCAGTACTGTCACACATGAGAGCTCAGTTCATCAACCCTACCCGCCCGTCTCTTACATTCAGAGCTCCGCCCACACACTGTCTCTGTCGAGGCCCATCTCATGTTGCCACAACCTATGAGAGCGCTGTTTCTCAGATGCCAAAGGCGCCTCAAATGCAAATGTATGTCTAATAATTCTTTCATATATATCCTTCCAACATATAATGTATTCTATACACAAGGGCACCCATGCGTAGGGAAAATGTCTTCTCTGTATAGCAGGTTTCTGTGGTTTCTTTCACACTGTCACTGCCTTTTCCATTGTTGTCTAGGCTTGTTTTGATTGGTCTTGGTTATGGTATGTCATATAAGGCTTACTGGAACACTTCATTAATGCAGACGCACTCATTTAAAAAAAAATTTCTATATCTGCTGTGACATATATGCATGCCTATACTGCACGTACTGTTTATGTGTGCAAAGATACACACACCCACACACATGCATGCAGGATCATGCAGAAACTTACAGACATGTATGCATGCATGTGCACACACACGCGCAGTTTGTGCCTAAAAGGTATTCATTAACCACTCCTTGCACTTGAAACCCTATTAAAGAGAGAATAGGACGAGTGGTACGTTGGTATGTAAATGTATGTAAATGGTGACCTCTCCGACAGCGTCAGTCTCTCTGGGCGGCAACAGACATCATTTTGAGTGGTGTGGTAGCTACAGTATGACAGTCTCAAAGTCATGGCCCCAGGCGTCCTGCCCCCTCAAGTCAAGCCTTGGAGGGAATTTCATTATTCAACACGTTCCTCTCTCCATCCTGGAACATAATGATTATATCTGAAATCTGGAATTCTGCTTAATATATGTGCAATTAGCCCTGGACTTAATCAATTATGGTAATCTAAATTAAACCAGGGATTCATTATTGATCGCATAATCAAGATCTTAAGGCCTCTCTGTGGCTTGTTCCCGTGCACGAGGGATAACATGTCTGAAAGTCAGCAGCATCACTAAATATACACAGCAGAATATGAGCTCAGTGGTATCTATATCCCTATACTGCTGGTGTTTATCAACAGTTAATGTGTAATCTGCCCTATTTTTGCATAACCTTTATGTAGGCTCAACATTATAGCACTAAATGTGTAATGTTGAAGAGAATGCCTTTGAGAATTCAAATCTGTGGGTGAATTCTTGTAAGTCTCTTGTCTTTGAAAGTTGTGACACTGATGCATTGAGAAGTTTCAGCTTTTTATTCCTTTAATCCTTTTTATCTTGGTTAAAGGATTGAAAATTGCAACCTATGTTCTACATTTTGAGAACGATGATGACTATTTGGATTTTGCTGACTTTATTTAAGCTACATGAACAGAGTATAGTCCATCTGTTACAACTGCAACAGATGGAAGTAGACGGAGCAAAGAGAGAGAAGCAGAGAGGCAGAGGAGACACAACCTGTAGTGGCAAAGCTAATGGACTACAGACTGAGCATTTTAAATCCAAAAAGGACATTTATGGGTGTTTTTCAGGGCTACTTCATTGATGGCTCAAATGCTCGTATTGGTCAACTGGAGCCCAGTTTTTAGTGGTGAGTTTCTTAATACTAACGCAATGATTTATCAACAGATACGATGGTAGAAAAGTAAGAAATACAGCCCAGTTCCAAAATACTTATGAATTGTCTTTTAAAAGGCCTTTTGGTTCAGTTTTTAGTTCATCTGACTAAATCTTGCTGCAAAGAAATTCTGGCTTATTGAATGAATTTCAAAGTATTGACTTGTCATGTCAAGTTGATGATTTTATCAGGAAGATGTGGGGATTTGCAGGTTTTCCAAGATTTTTAAAAGTTGGTTTGAGCCCAGAACCCCCTCAAAATTTAAATAACTGGTGAAAGAGTAAGTTTTCCTTCCTAAACCTTAAGCATGCACTTTGCTGAGGTTGAAGATATCTAGGTATGTTGAGATGTTTTGTACTCATACCAATGATTCAAGGTAGCATACAGACTACTTCCCGTTGTCTGTCCCACAGGGGCTGTCCACTGCCTGAGGAGGACATTTGCTCTGTCTTCTGTGATCAGCCCTCCTCCTCCTCCTCCTCCTCCTCCTCCTCATCTCCTTCTCCTCACATCCTCCCACCCCTTTGGTTACCAGAACTACTCCACTACTCCACTACCCACTCACTGCCAGCCTCTGATTGATGATAGTGCTAGCAGACAGGGTATTTTACACGACTGCATGATACACACGCATAATCTCTAAACACCACCCACTCAAACATGTTCACAGAAAACAGGCTGCAGGATCTCACATATGAACAAAACCTTCAAGAACAGCTGTTTCTCAGTATGGAAAGTCTGGGCTCAAGCAAAGCGATGTGATTCAGTGTTAGAAGAGCAAGACGGGGAAATCATTCTTAAGTCTTAAATATTTCAGAGCTGCATCCCTCTGAGCAGCGATGGGGAGGAGAGAGGATGGGGGAGGAGAAGTGAGAAAGATGAGGGAGGAGAGCGTAGAATGACATAAAACTCCTTCCCTCTCATTTCAGCATAGACCTCATTACATATTCATGTGATGGTGCACCCAGTGTGTGTGTGTGTGTGTGTGTACTTGTATGCAAAACCAGTTCAGCCAGTGATCATACATATTACCTATCACATCCACTTTAATTGCACCCAGCCATGCTAGATAGTCCGGGTGGCCTCATATCAATAATTCTAATAATACATGAAAGCAAATATGCTCATTCTTCAAATGATTTGGTTGAATGAGCACTCTGGGGTGTTAGATGAATGTATGCATCTGTGTGTGTATGTGACTGTGTGTCTGTATTATGACTGATTCTTTCATTAGGAGAGTCTGTGTGTGTGTGTGTGTGTGTGTGTGTTTGTGTGTGTGTGTGTGTGTCTGCGTTTGGCCCCACTATCTCCATTTAGATTTTCATTACAGCCCCAAATGTCCAATTCATTAGATATCATGCGTCCTGACTTGGAGCATGTTGCACTTCCAATAAATATGATTACTGTCCTGTTCTGTGTGTATGTGAGGATCATTCATCAAATCATTTATGGTGTCTCAATCTGATCTACCCTGACTAATAACAATTTA